>JAODAL010008292.1:0-118801 GCA_025379985.1 Phyllomedusa bahiana | reverse complement strand
CCCCCCCCGGGGACAAACCCCCCAAAACCAAAACCCCAAACCCCCAAACCCCAAAACCCCAAAAAACCCAAACCAAAACCCTTTTTTCCCCCCCCCCAAAACCCCCCTTTTCCTAAAATTTAAAACCCCTAAAACCCGGGGGCCCCCCCCAAAAAATTTTCCTTTCCAACCCCCCTTTCCCCCCCTTTTTTCCCCCCTAAAAAAAAATTTAAAAAAAATTTTTTTGGGGATTTTCCCCCCCCCAAAAAAAATTTTTTTTTTGGGGGCCTTTTCCCAAAAAACCCCCCCTTTAAAAAAATTCCTTTTAAAATATTTTTATTTTTTTAAAACCCGGGGCCCCTTTTTTTGGTTTTAAAAAAAATTTTTTTTTGGGTTAAAAATTTTTTTTTTAAGGCCGGCCCCCCCTTTTTTTTTAAAAAAAAAAAACCCCTTTTTTTTGGAAAAGGGGGTTTTTTTTTCGTTAAAAGGGGGAAAAAAAAAAAAAAAAAAAATTTTTTTTTTTTTAAAAAAAAAAAAATTTTTTGGGAAAAACCCAAAATTATTTTTAAAAAATTATAAAAAAAAAAAAAATTTAACCCAAAAAATTTTTCCCGGAAAAAATTTGGGGCCCCAAAGTTTAAAAAAAGGGGGGAAAATTTTTAAAAAACCCTTTTTTTGGAAAAAAAAAAAGGGGTTTTTTTAAAAAAAATTTTTTAAAGGGGAAATTTTCCCTGGGGTTTGGGGAAAAAAAGGGGGCCCCAAAATTTTAAAAAAAATTTTTTTTTTTTTTTTTGGGGTTTTTTTAAAAAAAATTTTGGGAAACCCAAATTTTTTTTTGGGGAAAAAAAAATTTTTTTCAAAATTAAAAAAAAAAATTTTTAAAAAAAAAATATTAAAAAAAAAATGAAAAAAAAGAAAAAAAAAATTAAAAAAAATTAAATAAAAAATTTAAACCCTTTTTTTCCCAGGGAAAAAAGGGCAAAACCCCCTAAAGGGGTTTAAAGCCCTGTTGGGCATTACTAGAGTTTCCCCAAAATGGGTGGTGACCCAGCCGGGCCGCCAAACACTTGGGTAAAACCCCAGTATTCCTGTTTTTGGGGCCCCGGGCGGCGCAGCCCCCGAACCATGCTCTCCCGGGCCCCACAGTTGGGGCCCCCGAGCCCCTGGGGTGCCCCGGAAAGGGCAGTGTTTGTGGGCTCCCCGGGGGGCCCCGGGGGGCGCACCCCGGTTCACGAGCCCGGGGCCCCCAGGGCCCGAGCCCCCCAGAGACCGCCCCGGGATTTGGGGGGGAACAAATGTCCCCGACCTCCCGGGGCTGCGGGGGGTGGTTCACGGGGGCACAGCGCCATTTTAGCGTGCGCTCCGTGACTCCCTGGAAGGTTGAAGGTGCGGGCCCTCGGACTGGGCCGTCGGGGGCCCGGGGGTTTCCCCCGGGGGCCCCCCCGACCCGGGGGGGGGCCCCGGAGGCAGTCCCGGGGCCCCCTCCCCCGGGCCCGGTCCGCGCACCCGGTCCCCTGGCCCCGGGACGGGGTTCCCAAAGCCCCCCAGAGCCCCTTTCCCTGGGAATTGGGGACTGATGCCCCGACCCCCGGGGGCGGGCGGGGGTTTTTTCTGCGGGGGCAAGCACAACTGGGCGCTGCACCCCCGGGGATCTCCCTGGCGGTAAAGGGCGTTGGGCCTTCAGCCCTTTGCCGGGCGCCGGGCCCCTCTGCTTGGGATTTTGGGGGGCCCGGGGCGCGTGGTGACGTCACTTAAAACCGCGCCGCCTATGCAGGGGGGCATTTACGGAGCCGGGGGGGAATCGGAGTGGCCGGGACCGGGCCTAGGAGGGGGGGACCCGGAGCCTTTTTAAAAGTGGCGGGTTTGTTTTTTTTTGTTTTTTTTTTTTTTAATTTACAGGGGGTCCCTGGTAAAAAGGGGGTGGCCTGACTACGGGGGGTTTTTCCTAAATTAAAAAGGGGGGGCTCTAATTCCGGGGGGTGCCTGACTAAAAGGGGGGGTTTCTGATTTACAGGGGGGTTCCCTGGTACGGGGGGGGGGCCTGAAACGGGGGGCCCCCCTTTGGCTAAAAGGGGGGGGCCCTGACTAGGGGGGGTTTTCCCCCCCTTGGCTAAAGGGGGAGCTTGATTTACAGGGGGCCCTGGCTAAAAGGGGGGGGCCCGGGACTACGGGGGGTCCCTGGCTAAAAGGGGGGGCCTTGGCCCTTACAGGGGGGTTTCCCTTGGTACAAGGGGGTCCTTTGGCTCCCAAAGGGGTCCCTGGCTAAAAGGGGGGGCCCGGGGTTTACAAGGGGGGGCTCGGGAACTAAAAGGGGGTCCCGGGGCTACAAGGGGGGGGCCTTTTGCCTACAGGGGGCCCCCTGGCTAAAAGGGGGGGGCCCCCCTGGCTAAAAAGGGGGTTCCCTGGTAAAAGGGGGGGGCTCAAAAACAGGGGGTTTCCCTTTGGGCTAAAAGGGGGGCCCCCTGACTACGGGGGGGAACCCTGGCAACAAGGGGGGCCCCCTGGCTCCCAAGTGGGGCCCTGGCTACAAGGGGGGGGCCCCTGACTCCCAAGGGGGGGTCCCTGGCTACAAGGGGGGGGGGGGATCTGACTACAAGGGGGGCCCTTTGATTTAACAGGGGTCCCTGTACAGGGGGCCCCTTTGGTACGGGGGGGGTCCCCGGGAAAAAAAAGGGGGGGCCTGACTACAGGGGGGCCCCTGACTACGGGGGGTTCCTGGCAAAAAGGGGTTTGGGATTTCTGACTACGGGGGGTTCCCGGCTAAAAGGGGGGGTTTCTGACTACGGGGGGCCCTGACACGGGGGGGTTTCCTGGAAAAAAGGGGGGAAACCTTGACAAACAGGGGGCCCCCGGGGTTTTTTTAAAAGGGGGGGACTCTGATACAGGGGGCCCCTGGCTACAGGGGGCCCCCGGGCTACAAGGGGGGGGCCCCTGGCTAAAAGGGGGTCCCTGGTTTACCAAGGGGCCCCGGGTAAAGGGGGGGGGGGCCCCTGGAAAACAAGGGGGTCCCTGACTACGGGGGGTTCCCTTGGCTAAAAGGGGGGGGCCCTGGTAAAAGGGGGGCCCCCTGAACAGGGGGTCCCTGACTACAGGGGGCCCTGGTTTTACAAGGGGGGGGGGGGGCCTCTGTTTACAGGGGGGGGGGGGGCCCTGACTACGGGGGGTTTTCCTTTTTTACAAGGGGGTCCCTGGTTTCAGGGGGGTCCCTGGCTACGGGGGGGGTCCCTGGTCCCAAAAGGGGCCCCCTGACTAAAAGGGGGGGCTCTGACTAAAAGGGGCCCCTGGTAAAAGGGGGGGGCCCCGGGGACTACAGGGGGCCCCGGCAAAAAGGGGGGGCTCAACTACGGGGGGGGGGGTTCCCGGCTACAAGGGGAGGGCTTGACTACGGGGGGTTTCCCTGGCAAAAAGGGGGGTTTCCCCTAAACAAACAGGGGGTCCCTGGTAAAAGGGGGGGCCCCCTGGTTTAAAAGGGGGGGGGGCCCCCTGGTTTCCCATAGGGGGCCCTGGCGGGCCCTTTAAGGGGGGGCACCCTGACTACAATGGGGGGACCCGGCTACAAGGGGGGTCCCTGGCTAAAAGGGGGGGTCCCTGGCTAAAAAAGGGGGCCCCTAAAACTCCCAAAAGGGGGGGGGCCCCTTGACTACCAAACGGGGCCCTAAATTCCTACAGGGGTCCCTGGGTACCTACAGGGGCCCTCTGGCTACCTACAGGGCCCGGGTCCCAAAAAAGGGGGCCCCGGGGCTAAAAAGGGGGGGCCCGGGCTACAAGGGGGGGGCCCCTGGCTACAAGGAGGGGCCCGGGCCCACAAAGGGGGCCCTGGTAAAAGGGTGGCCCTAAACTAACAAAAAAAGGGGGCACTGGCCTACCAAAAGGGGGGCCCCTGACAAACCTACGGGGGGCCCTCCTAAATAAAAGGGGGGCCCCCGGGACTACAAGGGTGCCCCCCTTTCCCCAAAGGGGGCCCCGGCTAAAGGGGGCCCCTGATTTTAAAAGGGGGCCCTGGCTACCAAAAAGGGGGGGGGGTCCGGGGCTACAAAGGGGGCCCTGACTACAAAAGGGGGCCCGGGGCTACCAAAAGGGGGGCCCCGGGATCCCCCACGGGGGGGCCCGGGCCCTCCCTTTAAAGGGGGTTCCCGGGCAAACCAAAGGGGGGGTCCTGGTAAAAGGGGGGTCCCGGGTACAAGGGGGGCCTGGCTAAAAGGGGGCCCCTCCCCTGGCAAAAAAAGGGGGCCCTGGTTTACCTACAGGGGGCCCTGGCTACAAAGGGGGGCCCCTGAACCTAAAGGGGGGGCCCCCTGGCACCAAAAGGGGGGCCCCCCGGGCTACAAGGGGGCCCCTTGACTACAAAGGGGGCCCCTGGCTCCCTTAAAGGGGGGCCCTGACTACAAGGGGGGCCCGGGGCTACCAAAGGGGGCCCAGGACAACCTCCCGGGGGCCCCCTGACTAAAGGGGGGGCCCGGGACTACAAAGGGTCCCCGGCTCCCCTAAATACTAAAGGGGCCTGTATACTACCAAAAGGGGGCCCCCTTTAACTGTTTGCACCCTTTTATAAAGGGGACCCTAACTACCAAACGCTTCCCTTTAACTGGGAAAAACCACCTACCTACGATGGGGCCCATTCCCTATTTGCCTACCTACCTAGGGGGCCCTTAAAACCGAAACCCTTGGTAATAAAATTTGAAGGGCAGCAGCCCATGGGTTGGGTAGCATTTTTTCCCAGGGGGTTTAGCCCTTTTTCCCCCCCCTCCAACCCCTTGGATCTTGGGCCTCTAATTTTATGGTTTTGTACCCGCTCTCCCAAAACCCCCTGGGAAGTTTGTCAGGGGTGGGAAAAAGGTAAAAGAGATGCGGGAAAAAATTGAGGATTCAAAGGGATATTTGTGTGAAATTTTCGGCAGGGATGAGTTTGTGGCCGGGACAAGTCTTCATGGCGGTGGGGAAAACGGAAGAAGAAGGGGAAGGGAAAAAAAAAAGGGACTCAGGAGAAAAGGGAGAACGACTCCTAGGTATGCTCTCCGGTGAGTACCTGATTTCGGGGGTTTTTTTTACTTCTAAAATTTGGGTTTAAATTGTTTGTATTAAATGTAAGGGTTTTTGGGGACCAAGCGGGGTTTTTGCCTCTATGTGGTCTTTATGGTGGTGTTGTAGGTTTTTCCCTGAGCTGATGTCTGACCCCCTATTTTTGGGTCTCTAAAAGGTTTTTTGGGGTAGGTTTTCCCTGAGCGATTTTGGGCCTCTATGGGGTTCCCCTATAGGGGTTTTTGTTGTAGGTCAGTGTTCCCCAATCCAGTCCCCCCAAGGGCACACCCCCCAGGTCATTTTTTTGGGTTTCCCCCACAAAAAGGGCCTGAAAATTAATGATATCATTTTGGGGCAATGCAAAGGAAAGCCGAAAACTTTGGAACCTGTTTTTGGTTTTCCTTTAGGCCTGGGGTTTGGGAACCTCTGTTGTAGGTTTTTACCTGAGCTGGTGTTTTTCCCTTTCCTATGGGGTTTCTCTATATGGGGGTTTTTGTATTTATAAACCTGGTTTGGTTTTGCCCTCTATGGGGTGGTCTTAAGGGGCGGGGTTTTTGGTGGGTTTAAAACCTTGACGGGGTGTCTGACCTCTATTTTTGGTTTAAAATATGGGGGTGTTTTGGGTTTTAAAACCCGGCTGGTGTCTGACCTCTATGTGGCCCCTCTATTTTGGCGGTGTTGTAGGTTTTACCTGAGCTGGTGCCCTGACCTCTATGGGGTCTCTATAGGGGGTTTGTAGGTTATACCCTGGTTTGGTGCTGACCTCTATTTTTGCTCTATAGGGTTGGTTTTTGTAGGTTATACCTGAGCTGGTGCCCCTGACCTCTATGTGCTTTTTTAAAAGGCAGTGTTGTATGTTTTTCCCTGAGCTGGGGGTCTGACCTCTTTTGGGGTTCATTATATGGGGGTGTTGTAGGTTATCCCTAGCTTTTTATCTGCCCTTTCTATTGGTTTTTATATGGTGGTGTTGTAGGTTTATCCCTGAGCTGGTGTCTGCCCTTATGGGGTCTTAAAAGGGTTGGTTTTTGTAGGTTATACCTGAGTGGTATTTGGGCTCTATTTTGGTTTTTTTTGTGGGTAAAATCCCAGCTTTCTTGTGCCCCCTGATTAACCCTGTGATAGGAGTTAACTTTTTACTTTCTTGCTGGGTGTTTATTTTAGGAGGTGGCAAGGGGGGCGTGCCCAAAGGGGAAACGTGGGGGGGGGAATTGGGGTTTTGGGGGGGAGGGGGAATATTGTATGTGGGGGGAAAGGGGGAAAAGGTTTTGGGGGCTACTTACCCCCTGTGTTATGAAAATGTTAGACGGGCCCAAAGGGGGTGGGGGAGATAAAAGATATGTGAATCTCTTGCAAATTTTTATTTACCATACAGTTCTTTTTTGCAACCTGTATTTTTGGGGGTTAAAATGGGCGGCATTTATGCCCGAGAGGCCGGTAATATTTTCAAAAAAGGTGGGTTTGGGCCCCCCCAAAGATAAAACTCCCATTGGGCCCCAACCCCCTTTCCGACACGGGTTGAAGGTTTTTGGGCCTTTTCAGCCTGCCAGGAAACCGGGCCCCCTATGCTGCCCTAGGGGGGTGGGACGTCACTTCACCGCGCCGCCTATGAGGGTTTTGGCAGTCCGGGGGGCCGGCGGCCAGCACGGGGGCGGGGGGGACCTGCCAGGGGGGGGAAAGCCGGAGCCAGGTAAGGGGGCTGTTTTGTTGGATTTTTTTTTTTTTTTTTTTAAATTATCCCAAAAAGGAACCCGGCCCCTGTCCCTCTGTAAGGGGGCCCCCTGGCTACCCTCTCCAAAAGGGGGGGCCCCTTTGGCTCCCTCTCGCTGAAGGGGGCCCGGGCCCCCCTCTCTTTAAAAGGGGGGCCCGGTACCCCTCGCTGAAGGGGCCCTGGCTACCTCTCGCTAAAAGGGGGCCCTGGCTACCTTTTCGCTAAAGGGGGGCCCCTGGTACCTCTCGCTGAAGGGGGCCCGGGGCTACCTCTCCCCTGAAGGGGGGCCCTGGTTTACCTCTCTCTAAAGGGGGCCCTGGCTACCTCTCGCTGAAGGGGGCCCTGGCTACCTCTCTCTAAAGGGGGCCCTGGCTACCTCTCTCTGAAGGGGGCCCTGGCTACCTCTCGCTGAAGGGGGCCCTGGCTACCTCTCTCTAAAGGGGGCGGCTCTGCTAACCCTGCTACATTTGGAAGGGGGCCCTAGGGGGCTGTACCTCTCTCTAAAGGGGGGTACCTGGCTGGCTACTTCTCTAAACGGGGGCCCTGGCTACCTCTCTCTAAAGGGGGCCCTGGCTACCTCTCTCTAAAGGGGGCCCTGGCTACCTCTCTCTAAAGGGGGCCCTGACTACCTCTCGCTAAAGGGGGCCCTGGCTACCTCTCTCTAAAGGGGGCCCTGGCTACCTCTCTCTAAAGGGGGCCCTGGCTACCTAACCTCTAAAGGAGGGCCCTGGCTACCTAACCGGTAAAGGAGGGCCCTGGCTAACTAACCTCTAAAGGAGAGCCCTCCCTACCTAACCTCTAAAGTAGTCCTATCCCCACCTTCCAAACCCGTAGAATACTAGACCTCTAAGTTATGGCCTGTACCCGCTCTCCCACCCCTGGGAAGCTTGTACAGAGGTTGGAATAGGTAGAGAGATGCTGTAAAATTGAGGATTCTAAGATATTTGTGTGTAATTTCTGCAGGGATGAGTTGTGTCCGGGACAAGTCCTCATGGCGGTGTGGAACGGATGCAGAAGAGAAGGGAAAAAGAACAACTCAAGAGAAGAGAACGACTCCTCAGATAGGACGTCTCTGGTGAGTCCCTGGATGTAAGGGGTTATGTTACTTCTATATTGGATCAGTGCTGTATTCACTGTAATGTGACCTGAGCTGGTGTCTGATCTCTATTTGGTCTCTATATGGTGGTATTGTAGGTTATACCTGAGCTTGTGTCTATTTGGTGGTGTTGTAGGTTATACCTGAGCTGGTGTCTGACCTCTCTGTGGTCTCTATATGGTGGTGTTGTAGGTTATACCTGAGCTGGTGTCTGACCTCTATGTGGTCTGTATATGGTGGTGTTGTAGGTTATACCTGAGCTGGTGTCTGACCTCTATGTGGTCTCTATATGGTGGTTGTAGGTTATACCTGAGCTGGTGTCTGACCTCTATGTGGTCTCTATATGGTGGTGTTGTAGGTTATACCTGAGCTGGTGTCTGACCTCTATGTGGTCTCTATATGGTGGTGTTGTAGGTTATACCTGAGCTGGTGTCTGACCTCTATGTGGTCTCTATATGGTGGTGTTGTAGGTTATACTGAGCTGGTGTCTGACCTCTATGTGGTCTCTATATGTTGGTGTTGTAGGTTATACCTGAGCTGTATGGTAGTGTTATATCGGTGTTAGTTTAGTGGCGGTGTACATGTGTATCTGATTGTAAGAGTGAGGGAACACCTGACCCTGTGGTAGGAGTTACACTTTCTTTCTTGCTGGTGTGTATTTTAGAAGGTGGTGAGGTGCGTGACCAAGGGAAATATGGAGGGGGATATTGTATGTGGGTGGAGGGGGATATTGTATGTGGGTGGAGGGGGATATTGTATGTTGGTGGAGGGGGATATGGATGGAGCTACTTAGCCCTGTTTCTATGATGTGTGAGACAGACAGATATGTGACTCTCTTGCTATTGTACTACACAATACAGTTCTTTTTTTGCACACTGTATTATGTGGTAAAATGGGCGCATTTATATCCTAGAGGCCTTTTTTTTTGCTGGGGGCGGGGCGATCGGGTTGCAGGGGGCGGGGTTTACAGGGGGGGGGCAGGTGCTTCAGCTGTTTGGGGCCCTGAATTTTCTGTTGGCGGCCCTGGACCCAGCTGTCCACACAACAGCAGTATTACATATAATAACTTGCCCCTTCCCTTCCTATCCCACTAATCCACCTGTGTCAGTCTGCAATGCAGTTCTGCATTATATTCATGGTGGAAGGAAGAGCATGCACGTCCTGAAATATTACCTGCCCCTCCGAGGACATCGATCACCAGCCTGGAGTCTTTCCTGTGCTTCTCTGGTAGTCAGCTTAGGTACGAGAGGCAGAAAGGCAGATCACTCTGCTCGGGGTGAGTAATGCTGTTTGTCAACACACTGACCCAGTTTTATTTTTTACAAGGATTCTCTGCCAACAAATTCTGTGATTACAGGACACAGATCTCACTGAAGACATCTGTGATCTATTTAAACAGGGCATGCTCGCCGCTACCGAACATCTCTGCGCTATAAATGCTGAAGCTGTTATATAATAGCAAGAAGCCATCGCCCTGTCGCCAGGCAAAAATATTAATTACCCCCCCCAGTGAAAGCAGATTGTAGGACAAATAGTGTTCTGGGTAATCACAGCTTGATAAATTCAGTGTCTGTTAACGTAAAAATGATGGAACTACAACTCCCAGCATGTCAGCTACAAATGATGCAAAGGCCGGAGTATACACTTGAGTAATGTAACATCATTTGTAGAGTCTCCTTAATTTTTAGCCAATCAGATGGTCAGGCTTAGTGTTGCACAAATTGGCCCCTGTTTGGTTCGACACAGATTTGTGCGAGAAAATGTAGAATTGGGACAAATGTTTTCTGTAAATAGAGATGAATGTCCAGCTCGGCTTAAGATGCAGTAAAATCCACGTTTATTGAAGTGAAGTAAAACACAAGACATCCAGGACAGATTCTTACGCGTTTCAGGCCTTTGACATGGCGGCCCTTAGTCGTAGCACCGACTAAGGGCCGCTATGTCAAAGGCCTGAAACACGTAAGAATTTGTCCTGGATGTCGTGTGTTTTACTTCACTTCATTAAACGTGGATTTTACTGCATCTTAAGCCGAGCTGGACATTCATCTCTATTTCTGGACTACTCGCTTTGCCGGCGAGTCCATGCACGGCGCAGGTGTTCTGGTGAGCTGGTTGTTTTCTCTATTTGCATTTCAAATGTTTTCTGTCACCCTATTCCTAAACATAATCGTAACCCTAAATTGGGGTTAAATTTAGGATTAGGGTTGTTTAGTAGCTTTACGGATTAAAGTGAACCTGTCGCTTTGAACCTGCTCTGTGTTCTGCCAGCAGCATGTTAGGGTATGTTAACACGGCTTATTTTGGGGCGCATTTCGCCGTGTATTTCTTGACGTACTGTGCTCAATACACAGTCAAATGCACCCCATAATTACGGTAATCCATAGCTCTCATAGAGAACTATGGATTACGCCTCCTCTCCCCGCTCGTATAATACGTCTCCCTGCTCGTATGACATGTCAGTTGTTTGCGGCGAATACGCACCACGAGTAATGCATGTCTATGGGGCTGGCGGGCTGCTGCACCCCCGGTGCCGCAGGAGTACGCGCGTATTAGCGCAAGCTCCCGAAACACATGATTTACAGTACAGTACGCGCCGCAGTACATCGTGTGAACATACTCATGCAGAGCAGGAGATGCTGAGCAGATTGATGTATAGTTTTGTTTAGAAAGAGTTAGCAGAACATGCAATTGATTCATATAATTTAATGCTTATTTTGGGTTCAGAAGTCCAGTGGGTGATCCTAACAGTGACTGACAGCCGTCTCTTTATGCATAATGATGAGGAAGACGGTCAATACCTGGTAAGACCGCCCAGTGGACTCCTTGAGTCTACCATCTACACGACAGTGACTTACTGTAGAATTTTTAGCGGATTTAGTATTTAGGGCGACATGTCCAAAAAGTGGCGTATCTATGCCAGTTTTAGGCGCATTAAATCAGTGTAAAGTGCGCCTGAAAGTCCGATACTTTCTAAAAATTGGCGTCAGGTATATCTTGCATAGAAAACTTAATGTGCCTAAAATGGCAGATCGTATCAAAAAAGGGCGCATTGCTCAGCTCGCGGTACGTAGCATATCATTGGTAGTATATGGTATGTGTCTATTGAGGCTCATTGCCCGATGGAGGTGCATAACATATGTAAGGCGCCTCAATAGGCGCATTTCGCGACGGGGGCGCACAGTGCACCATATTTAGGCGCATTACAAAGTGTCGTTCCCGGCGTATAATGCGCCTAGTTTTGGTGTACGACAGTTCATTTACAACAAGAATATGGCGTAAAAAGTGGGTTTGCTGCAAAATAGAACAAAAAACTGGCGTTGGCGTCTTGGGACATGTCGCCCTTAGAATCCACAAACATCCAATTGTAAATCATCCTCATAGACCTCAATAGAAAATCCAAGCTATAGTCTACACAGCTTGGATCTTCTGAGGTTGGATTTGAAATCCAAAAACTGTGTAAAAAAACTTAGAACATGTTTATAATCCATCGTATTTCACGTGGAAACAATAATACTGTTCAACTGAATGGGACGGCTGAAATCCGAAAAAAAAAGCTGCAAAAAAACAGGACAAAAACCAGTGCAAGAAATGAAAACCAATTGTAAAATACTGGTCGGATTCTGCTTAGAACCCAACAAGTATTTTGTCTTCTGCCGTGGAGACATAGCCTAACCTAGAAAAATCAGTACGTTAAATGAATAAACAAGTTCTGCTATATCTTTCCCCACAATACGGTACTATATGTCTGCTCAGCTCCAGCTCTATAACATGCTACCAGCAGATCTGACAGTATGTCCAATGTGACAGGTTTACTTGACCTAAAATATAACTTTAAGTTATATTTTAGGTCAAGTATTTTCTACATGTTGTTTTGTGCTTGGATTCATAAGGAAAATACTGACGTAGGTCATTGTAAGGATTCCCGGTCCTATATCTAAACCTGGGAGGGTTGATTTCAATGTGACAGGTTTCCTTTAACTTCCTAGTCTGGTAACACAATGTTCCTAAAGAGGCCAAAAATCGATTTAGGCCGTCCCAAACCAAAGCACTTGAATTCTGGGCAAATTCGACCACAATCTAAAGCACTAGCCAGGATCAGAGCATCAGGTAAAGTGTTGGTATTTGTTAGGGTAAGCTCATACAGGAAACTTATCCTTCATTGGCGGTATGTGTCCACATGGGCATAAGATTAAAAATTTGCAGATGTAGTAGATGCATTGGGACCCTGCTTTCTGAGATGATCCAATATCCCATCTGCCACAAGGGTTGTAGGGCAGAACCAACACTTTCATGTCCTGTAAAATTGGCAACAGGGTATACCACCAACCCCCCGAGGCATTAGGTGAAAGAGGGAAGGGGTGCAATGCTTGGTTGCTAGCACCACCCACCCCAAAAAACAGCCCCGCCAAACCTGTAGTGGTTATTAGCTGTAACCACAGAGTATTAGTCTAGAGGAGGACTACATCAGTGGTCTTTATGTGACAAGGAGGTTACAGCAATGTCCTATATGTCAGAGGGGTGCTATATCAGTGGTCTACTTGTAAGAAGCGGGCTACAGTGCTGCTCCTCTCTACATCTCCTCCCTCATCTCTGTCTACCACCGTACCCGCTGTTACAGGTGTCCCTGCGACCCCCGTGTCGGGTCGCAGGCACACCCGCACCTCCGCAACGTCCCCTATTGCGGCCGACTCCGCAGCCTGATACTCGCTGCTGGGTGCATATCCGCCCCCTAGGGCACGCGCACGGTACTCCAGGCAAATTTAAACGGACAGTGTGCCAGTGATTGGTCTCACCGGGCACTGACCCTATTTAAGCCCTGCCCTGCCTCTGCCTTAGCCCTTTGCCAAATCTATAGTGCCCTGTGCCTAAAGAGGAAGCGTTCCCATGTACCAAACCTTCTGCCTCCGTCCCTTTACCACGAACCATTGCCGCCTGTCCTGATCTTCTACCTGTTCCCGACTACGAGCCTGCTTCACGATTCTGTACCGCGCAACACCTCTGCCTTCGCAATCAAGTCACATCAGGGGTAGCGACCTGGTAGCAATCCGCCGCAGCAAGTCCATTCTGCTTTGCGGCGGGCTCTGGTGAAAACCTGACCTACTTAGACTCCGCACCCTGGCGTGGCTGATACCATCGCTTGTGGTGGTCCAGAGGATCCACTTCCACTGACCGTTACAGTTCGATTTGGCCATGGATCCCACCAAGGTGCCTCTACCAAGCGCCTCTGACATCACCACCATCGTGGCTCAGCACTCGAAGCAGATCGCGCAGCAAGCGCAGCAGCTTAACCCGCTGTCTACTATGATGCAACAACTCCTCGCCACTTAGCAGCAGCAGTCGGCTGCGGTGGCTCCACCTGGGGCAACCATTCCGGGGATGTCCGCCGGCCCTAAATTCCGGTTGTCCATGCCGTTGAAGTTTGATGGGGACCCAAAGTCTGCAGGGGCTTCATCACCCAGTGCTCCTCCCACCTCTCCGAGAGAAGGATGTCAATCCGGGTCGCCTAACGAAGACGGAGGGTCCCGGGTGGAGAGGGCATCCTTAATCTGGCTGGAGAGGCCCTTCTTGAACGTGGCGCACAATGCTGCATCGTTCCAAGCCAACTGTGAAGCTAGTGTGCGGAATTGCACGGAGTAGTCACCAACGGAGGAATTCCCTTGCTGCAGGTTTAACAAGGCGGTTTCAGCAGACGAGGCGCGGGCAGGCTCCTCGAAGACACTGCGGAACTCCTGCAGGAATGTCGCTAGATCAGCTGTGACCGGATCGCCTCGATCCCCGAGGGGGGTCGCCCAGGCCAGGGCTTTCCCGGAGAGGAGAAAAAAAACATGCCAATCCGAAACTGTGGCCACCAGCCGCTGAAGAAGCTTTTTCTAAGCTGAAAACAGCATTTGCCTCTGCACCTGTGTTGTCTCGGCCTGATACAGAGAAACCCTTCTTCTTAGAAGTAGACACTGGGGCGGTCCTCACCCAAAAGGGGCCCAAGGGCAAGAATCAGACCTGTGGGTTCTTTTCTAGAACCTTTTCACCTGCGGAAAGGAACTATACCATCGGGGATCGGGAGCTTCTGGCCATTAAGCTTGCTCTGGAAGAATGGCGCCACCTAGTGGAGGGTGCTTGGTATCCCGTGAATATCTACACTGACCACAAAAACCTTCTCTACCTACAGATAGCGCAACATCTAAACCCAGGCCAAGCAAGGTGGTCTTTGTTCTTCACCCGGTTCAATTACATGATCCCTTCCTGTGCCTCAGACGTCAGTGGGGAAGAAGAGGCACATCGTACCTCCAGAACGTCTAGTATCCGCGGCCCCTGTGAACCTCCAACGTGTACCCCCGGGTAAGACTTTTGTACGCCCTGCTCTTCGGTTGAGGGTTCTGAAATGGGGTCATTGCTCTTGCACAGCTGGACACCCTGGGGTACGGTGGTCTTGTTCCTTGATTTCCCGGTTTACTAGTGGCCGGACCTAGCTAAAGATGTGAAGGAGTTTGTGGAGGCCTGTACTACCTGTGCCCGCAACAAGTCACCCTGTCTCAGACCCGCGGGGTTACTCCAGCCTCTGCCGGTACCTAGCAGTCCTTGGGGCCATATTGCTATGGACTTCATCACCGACCTACCACCCTCTGATGGAAATACCGTTATCTGGGTGGTCACTGACCGTTTTTCGAAAATGACACACTTCTTTCGCTTGCACGGTCTCCCTTCTGCTCCTCGACTCGCCAATCTCTTTTTTCAGCATATCTTCCGCCTGCATGGACTTCCCCTACATATTGTCTCGGATCGGGGAGTTCAATTTGTCTCAAGATTTTGGCGAGGCCTATGTTCTCTACTACAGGTTGATCTGGACTTCTCCTCTGCGTACCACCCGCAGTCAAATGGGCAAGTGGAGAGAGTATACCAAGTCTTGGGTACCTATCTCCGCCACCTCGTATCCGCAAGACAAGATGATTGGTCCAGTCTATTGCCATGGGCAGAGTTTTCATATAATTCTCTAGACTCTAATTCCGCTGGAGCATCCCCCTTCTTCATCGTCTTCGGTCGGCATCCCCACCCACCCATTCTGCTGCCCTCTGCCTCCTCCAATGTCCCTGCGGGGGATAATCAGATCCGCGACCTATCTGCCATTTGTAGGGAGACGCGCCAATCTCTGCTCCAGGCCTCCTTCCAAGCGGACAAGAAAAGAAGACCCCCCTCCTTCCTTTGTTCCGGGGGATAAGGTATGGCTGTCTGCCAGGTATGTCCGCTTTAAAATCCCTAGCTACAAACTAGGTCCCCATTTTTTAGGTCCCTTTGAAGTCGTGAAGCGCATCAATCCGGTGGCCTACAAGCTGCAGCTCCCTCTAAGTATGCGCATCCCAAACTCCTTCCATGTCTCCCTGCTGAAGCCGATCATCCATAACCGGTTTCTCTCAATCTGTGGTTCCGCCGTTTCCCGTGGCTGACTCCACCAAGGTTTTTACCGTCAAAGAAAATTTGGCCGTGAAGATGGTTAGGGGAGAACATTTTTTTTTTTGGTCGACTGGAAGGGGTTTGGGCCGGATGAAAGGTCGTGGGAGCCGGAGGAGAACATCCTGGATCGGGGTCTCTAGTCTAAATTTATGCGGGCCAGAAACAGGGGGAGGCCAGAGGGGAGGGTACTGTTATGGGTGTCCCTGCGACCCCCATGTCGGGTCGCAGGCACACCCGTACCTCTGCAGCGTCCCCTGCTGTGGCTGGCCCCGCAGCCCAGTGCACGCCCGCAGCTCTGACATCCACTTACTTCGCCACGCTCCTGTTCTCGTCCCGGCGCACGTTCCTGCTGCCAGCCGGGTGCGCGCCCGCCCCCTAGGGCGTGCGGTACTCCAGGCAAATTTAAAGGGACAGCGCGCCAGTGATTGGTCTCACCGGGCGCTGACCCTATTTAAGCCCTGCCTCTTCCTTAGCACCTTGCCGAATCGATAGTGCCCTGTGCCTAGAGAGGAAGCGTTCCCGTGCATCTTGTTTGTCTACTGTGTACCGTACCTTCTGCCTCCGTCCCTTGACCACGAACCATTGCCGCCTGTCCTGATCTTTTGCCTGTCCCTGACTATGAACCATTGCCGCCTGTCCTGACCTTCTGCCTGTCCCCGACTACGAGCCTGCTTCACGATTCTGTACCGCGCAACACCTCGGCTGCCACCGCAAGCAAGTCACGTCAGGGGTAGCGACCTGGTAGCAATCCGCCGCAGCATGTCCATCCCGCTTTGCGGTGGGCTCTGGTGAAAACTGGACCTACTTAGCGTGGCTAATACCATCGCTTGTGGTGGTCAAGAGGATCCACTTCCACTGACCGTTACACCCGCTCTCTGCGCTCTGCTGATTTGAAATTACACACCTCTCTCATCAGAACCTCCCATGCCCGTCTCCAAGATTTTGCACGTGCAGCTCCGGTTCTCTGGAACACGTCACCCCATATGATCAGGCACACTCACAACCTTCATAGTTTTAAGTGCCCTCTGAAAACTCATTTTCTTAGGCAGGCCTACCAAGATCCCCAATTGTTAACCCCCAATTTCTGTCATACTCATTCATCACTTCCTGGACTTGGACATTCACAGGCACTTATATGTATATAGTTTTACGGTATGGGTGGCAGGTTCATCCACTTTTTGTGTAAACTACCCCATATTTATGTATCATGGCTGGAACATTGTAAACTGAGCACTTCTCACCCTTTGTCTCACCCACACACCCTGATAGATTGTAAGCTCTTGGGAGCAGGGCCCTCATACCTCATGTCTGATCTGTAAGTAGCTTTATACTGTGTAAAGTTTGTTTTCCTTGTATGTACTTATACTCTCTAAATTGTAAAGTGCTGTGGAATATGTTGGCGCTATATAAATAAAGATTATTATATTAGAATATTATAATTATACATATATATTATAATTATTACATCAGTGGTCTATATGTGATAGGGTGGCAACCTAAGTGGTCTATATGTGACAGGGCAACAGCAGTGATATATGGGAGATACAGCAGTGGTCCAAATTGTAGGAATATATATCTCAAAAAAAGATAATTGATATCAATAATTTGTCAAATAGAGAAACCCATATATTGTATAGATTCATTACAGTATTAATTACAAGGTTTAATATAATACATTTGTGAGCCCTATAACAAGTAAGAAGTTAGTCCTAGAGAATTTTCAATGATATTCCAGTTTTTTGAGATGCACTAATTTGGGGTGGGGCGCACTAGAACCTTAGCAAAGCTACATATTTATAGCTACGCTATGGCATTTCTGGGCACATTACTGCTGGAAAAGGTAGAGCACTTTCAAACTGGTATACCTGTTCCGAACTGTCGCCCGATCACTGGAATGCGTGTGATTTATAATCCGCTGTATAGCAGGTTCATAAATCAGGCGCATTCTATGCCTTTTTTATTTGCATGAAATTTGGCGTGTAAGCTCTAAATTTCATGCATGTCGCCCATATTGTTATTAATATGTCAGGGGTGTGTGCAATATAGCTAAATATAAACTTTATGCTGAAATATTTTTCCACGAACTTTGTATAAAATATACAGTATATTTGCCATAATGGAGCAGCAACAAAGCAATGATATCACCTGCATAATGTAGGCAGTGAAGGAATGTTTTAGCTGTTGTAACTGGTGTTTCACGTCAGGTTTGTGTCAAGGTGAGATTCTACCCGCATCCAAACAATGGCCAAAAAAAAATTCAACCCTAACGCTAATCCCATAATGGGTTAGGGACTAGGGTTTGACTTTTTATTGGCTTTTAAAGGTTAACTTAAAGGGGTTTCCCCATTCGGCTGTTCACAGAGCCCGCTTTTCACCTCCAGCTTCAGGCTCCTACTTCCTGCTCATGCAATGGACAGTTCTACAGCAGTGCTTGGCATATTCACAATGCTATTTCTAGCTGAGGCTGTTACAGGGACATTGGTAATACAAAGATTTTAATAGTAGGACACAAGGCTGAAGAACTCTATAGGGTTAAAGTTTTCAGTAACAAAGATAAATAAGCTCCTATGCTGCTGATAAGAGATGGCAGAGAGAGGTAGTTGGCAGATTAGGAAACCTGTAAGCAAGCAGGAGATAAGAGCTGTTCTAACGCAAAATGAAGCAAAACCAGAACAGCAGTGTATTTGGTAATAGTCTTTACCTTTTGTCTACACATTTTAAGCTAATCAATGAGATGGGAATACCCTTTAACATTCCACAATGCCCCCGGTTTCCACTCTTTCTTGGGGGACCCCAAGGGGGGAAGGGGGGCAGAGGTAGGCGACCGCCTAGGCGCCTACCTCTGCCTCCCTAAGGGGGCATGCGGGCCCCCAAACGTCGTCGGGCTCCAGGCCGCTCCATGGCCGAAGGCCGCCGCCTCTTTCGACCGCTTCTGCGGACCAGAGAGCGACGCCTCCTACCCCACAACAGTGTCGACCCCCCTCCCGGGGGGATCGCTGGATCCCCCGGTAAGCCACAGGGCCGCCACCCGGTCCGGCAGGTCCTAGACTCTAAACCTGCCGCGGCCCTGTGCGGTGCGGGGGCACGTCACAATGAAGTGATTCATCCACGCTGCCTCTCCTCAACGCACAGCGCTTTACCCCCGGGCCCGATTTAGCCCCCCGGAGGAGCGCGCGGCTGAAGAGGACAGAAAAGGACGCGCGGCCCGGGAGAGGTAAGTTTTAATGTTGTTTTTTTTAAGTGCCTATCTGTGACCCCTATACTGCCTGTCCCCCATAATCCCTGCCTGTGGTCCCCCCTATTACTGCCTGGCCCCTATAATCCGCCTGTTTCCCCTATATACTGCCGGGGGCCCCTATAATGCCTGCCTGTGTGCCCCCAATACTGCCTGGGGCCCCCAAAAATCCCTTGCGTGGCCCCCCAAAAATTTGCCTGGGGCCCCCCATAATCCTCCCTTGTCCCCCCTATTACTCCCCTGGGCCCCCATATTGCCTCCCTGTGGCCCCCTATATACCCCTGTGGCCCCATAATGCCTGCCTGTGGCCCCTATATACTGCCTGTGGCCCCTATAAAACCTGCCTGTGTACCCCCTTTTAATGGCCGGGGGCCCTATAATCCCTCCTGTCCCCCTATATACGTCTGGGCCCCTATAATCCCGCCTGTGGCCCCTATATATGCCGTTGCCCCTATAATCCCTGCCTGGTGCCCCTATAATGCCTCCGGGGCCCCCCCTATAAGCCTGCCTGTAGCCCCTATACCCTGCGGGGCCCCTACGCATGCCTTGGCCCTATATGCTGCGTGGGGCCCCCCATTCGCCTCCTGTGGCCCATACGCCTCCCGGGCCCCCTACGCCCCCTCCCTGGGGCCCCTTAGCCTCCGTGGCCCCCCCAACGCCTCCCTTGGGGCCCCCCATACGCCTGCCTTACCCCATACCCTGCCTTAGCCCTTACCCCTCCTGAGCCCCCCATTGTCTGCCTGTGGCCCCTATTTTATACTGCCTTGTCCCCCCTTATCTATATACCTGCCTGATGACCCTATATCTATATCCTCCTGAAGTGACCCAATATCATATACCCCGAAGTGCCCAAATATCTATATACCGCCTGAGTCCCCCTATATTTAATACCTTACTGTCTAAGGGGGAAATTACAATCCTGCCTGATGAAGGGCATATCATATCTTGTCTAACGAGGGACTATAACCTATAAGAAAGGGAGTTACTGGAAAAGTGGGGTTTCTAAGATATTTGTGTCCAAAACTCAGGACGAGTATTGGCGGGGACAACAGCTGAAGGGTAAACCCGGATAAGAAAAAGAAAGTAAACGACGGACAGAAATAAATTTTCCCCGGTTAGTCACAAAATTAACTGCGTAAAAACACTTATATTGCTGTGAGCTCTACATACAACATATCTCCCAATACGGGTCCCTGATGGCGGGTGGTTTTAACAGAGCCGTGACAGCTATAGTCACTGTGGGGGGTCCTTTTTGGTCAGGGCCCCTGGCGGATTATTTGACCTTTTAGAAATTGTTTTGGGGTCTTGGTTTTGTGAGTGTTTTTTAGTAACTCTTTGTCGGGTAATTTGCTCCAGTATGGGTGGATATTGGTTATTTTTAAATTTTGTAATTATTTCACCGTCTAAGAGGGAGCATTTTTGAAAAACAATTTTGTCATTTGTGCAGTACTGCTGTGTGGGGGGGTTAATTTTTGGGGAGTGGGGGGGGGGGGGGACATTGGCTGTATTTGTAGGGCCCCAAAATTTCCTTGCCCCGGCCCGGGGTGGATTTTTGGGCCCAACAATCATGTTTTCCAACAATTTACTATTCTTAGTAAAAGTCCCTGGAAGTGAAACCCCGCCCCGGAGTGCGAGATGACGTCAATTGAAGATGAGGCTACACCGAGAGTGGCAAGGTGACATCAGACCCGTATTTAGACTGCACAGAAAGTGAGGAGGGACCAAGGGTTTGGGGGAATGGTAAACTAATCATTTAAAGCCAATCAAAACCATAACCTATAATCTTTCTTTCCAGCCGCTATACTGATGCCTGTGTCAGTCACTGCACTGGTTGCCCTTACAGCACAGAATATGACATAAACCAATCACTCTCCTCCATAAAGCTCTCAACAATGCTGCACCCCCCTACAAGAATATGTCCATTCTTCTATAATTTTTGGGAAAAAGCAGACGAACACAATCCGATTTACGTAACGGGGGGCAGCCACACACAGCATGAGGTCAGACGTGGCCAAAAGACACAGTGTGTAGGGGCACGGGAGCAGCCACAGCACGCATGAGGTCAGACGTGGCACAATGACCAGTTGTAGGTCACGGGAGCAGCCCAAGCAGCAAAAAGGTCAGGAGTGGACAATGCATTTGGAGGTGGGAAAAACAGGGGAATAGGGCCCCAGGTGGGACAATGACACGTGTGGGCGGGGAGCCACAGCGCATGGGTCAGACAGTGGCCAATGAAATTTTTGGAGGTGGCAAAAAAACAGGGGTAGGCCCCGAGTGGCAAATGACACAGCGGGAGGTTTTCGCAGCAGCCACAACAGCACATGAGGTCAACAGTGGCACAATGACAGAGTTGCAGGCACGGGATCAGCCCACAGAGCATAGGGCAACGTGGGAAATACATGTTAGGTACGGCACAGCCACAGCACAGCATGAGGTAGACCCAACAACCCAGCAGCGATGAGGGCAGAAAGTGGCACAATGACCAGTGGGAAAGGGCACGGAGCAGCCACAGCACAGATGAGGGCAGCATGGCACGTGACATTCTGGAGGTGGCAAAAACAGGAAAAGGCCACAGGTGGGACAAAGACACAGTGTGTAGGTCACGGCGCGCCACAGCAGCGCATGAGGAGACAGTGCACAATGACACGGTTAGGCACGGGCAGGCCATGAGGTCAGACAGTGGGACAAAGACATCCTGAAGGGGGCAAAAAAGTAGTAGGCCCCCTGATGGCACAATGAAGGGTGGAGGTGACGGCCAGCGCATTAGGTCAGACAGTGACAATGAAATTCTGGAGGGGGCAAAAACTGGGGTAGGGCCCCAGAGGGCACAATGACAGAGATGGAGGGGGACGGGGCAGCCATGAGGTCGCAGTGGGACAATGACATTTTGGGGTTTGGGAAAACAGGAAAGGGGGCCCCAGGTGGACAATGACACAGTGTGGAGGTCACGGGAGTAGCCACAGCACAGCATGAGGCAGACAGTGGCCAAGACTTCTGGAGGGGGCAAAAACGGGGAAAGGGCCCCAAGGGGGGACAAAAGCACAGTGTGGAGGGTCACGGAGCACACAGCAGCAGCATGAGGTCAACAGTGGGGACAAGACATTTGGGGGGGCAAAAAAAAAGGACTAGGCCACAAGTGGGACAAGAACAGTGTGGTCACACAGCACCCAAACGCAGCAAAGGGTCAGAAAGTGGCACAAAAGACATTCTGGAGGGGGAAAAACAGGGTAGGCCAAGGGGGACAAAGACACAGTGTGGGAGGTACGCAGCAGCCACAGCCACATAGTTAACTGGCACAATGACACAGTGTTAGGTCACGGGACCAGCAGCATGAGGTCAGACAGTGGCACAAGACATTTGGAAAATGGAATACAGAGATGCCACTGAGTGGGGTAATTTACAGAGAGGGAGGTGACGGCGCAGCAGCTGAGGCCCGACAGTGGACAATAGCATTCTGGGGTGGCAAAAACTGGAGTAGGCCCAGAGTGGCACAATGAAGGAGTGGGGGTGCGGGGGCACACATGAGGTCAGACAGTGGCACAAAGACATTCAGTGGCAAAAACAGGGGGTAGGCCAAAGTGAACGTGACACAGTGTGGAGCACGGCAGCAGCCACAGCAGCAGCATGAGGTCAGCTGGCACAAGATATTCTGGAGGGGTTAAAAAAAAGGGGTAGGCCACAGAGTGGGAAAATGACACAGTGGGAGGCCGGCATTTCACCACGATGGGGTCAACAGTGGGAAATGCATTCTGGAGGGGCAAAAACAGGAGTAGCCACAGATGGGGCAATGACACAGTGTGGAGGTCAGGGAGACCACAGCGCAGATGATCAGCAGTGGCACAATACATCTGGAGGTGGGGAAAACAGGAGGGCCACGAGTGGACAATGACACAGTGTTAGGGCAAGGCAGCAGCCACAGCGCAGATAGGTCAGACAGGGCACAATGACAGAGTGTGTAGGTACGGCAGCAGCACACCAGCAGAGGTCAGACAGTGCCAATGACATTCTGAGGTGGCAAAAAAAAAAAGGGAAAAGGCCACAGAGTGGGACAATGACAGAGTGTTAGGTCTGGGAGCAGCCACAGCAGCAGCATGAGGGCAAAATGGACAATCACATTTTGGAGGGGCAAAAAAAAGTAGGGGCCCCAAGGGGGACAATGACAGAGAGTGGAGGTGCGGCGGCAGGAGCAACAGCATGAGGTCAGAGAGTGGGCACAAGACACAGTTGGAGGTCCGGCAGAGCCACGCAGCAGCATGAGGTCAAAAATGGCAAAAAGACGAGTGTGGGGGGGTGGCAATACCAGTCCCTTAAAAAATGGTTTGGGGGCAGATGGAGAATCTGTCAGCAGATGGTGGCATCAGGCGGGGGGCGGCCTCAGAATAATGGCAGGCAGGATTTGAACCCGCTCATTTTCACAATTTTTTGGGGTACGGGGCCGGTGATGTATCTGACGCCTAAGGCATTGGTGTGTGGAAATCCTGGCCTGATTCATCTTGACAAAGGGCTCTTTCCCCATTTCCCCGGGGAAAACGGGTACTCCTTGGGGTAAAAAAGAGGCCTCCGCCACACTAATACACCCGCCTGTCCCCATACTGGTCAGGCAGGACACTTCTCCCTGCAAAATCGGCAGTTGCGGCCCCCACCAGTTTTGGGTCCCCCTATCCCGCGGGGTCTTCTAACTGGGGGGGACAGAAAGGGTTTCCCCCCGAAGGCCACCACCTGTTGGTTTGGGGGCTGCTCCCGGCCTGCCCGCCGCTGTGGGGATCCCCTCAAGGGGGGAAGGGAAACTGCTCATCAGTGATCAGACTTAGGTTGCTGCGATGGAAGGTAAATGTCCAAACCCCCCCCCCCCCCCCAACCTTCCCCCGGCAAACCGGCAGTAGTACGTGGGGCTGGGAAACCCCCTCAGGGCCTGTCAGAGGGGACGATGTCGACATAGGGCCGGCCAACGACTAGGAGGATTTCCCTATAGTATTTGAGTTTGTCCCCTTTCCCCCATTTGGGGGGAAAGGGCCCCATTTTGGACCCGGAAACGGGTCCAATAGGGTGGGAGCCAAAGTCATCCCCCCGCCCGGATCGGACTATTCGGGTTCACTACCCGGCAAATCGCATCGCGGCCATCGACAAGTGACCCGAGGGTCCCTGCCTCCATCTCCGTGATACTGCCCCCGGGCTTCCCGGGTCTCTGCCTCGTCTTTTTTCCCCCAGCGCTCCTGTTCCTCTTCTTGTCACCCGGGTAAAAATCCACTAATTTTCAACCCGACAATGCTTCTGCTCCAAAGTCCCCCTTCCCCCTCCATTTCATCCCCACCGGACTCATTGGCCGCGAGATGTAGTCCCAGTCTCCCTCCCCCTGCCCCGACAGATTTTTCGATCTGTTCCAGGGCATGAACAGTGGAATGAGTTATCACCCCCTAGTCCCCGGCGCGACAAATAAAACCCGGCCCCTCGAATTGCCCCAAAAAACGCAGGTGTCACGCAGACTGCCACTGGTGACTCAAAATTAACAGGGGGGTATCCCATCCGCCTGGATCTCAAAAAAACGTTACTGGCCTTTCTCTGTTCATACAGTCGGGCCAACAGTGCATGGAATTCAAGGGTGGAAACATCGAATATCAGGTGTTTGGGGGGAGGACTTCTTTCCGCTGCAACCCGAGGAGGGTTTTCCTGGGTTTGGGAATGGAGAAGTGCATGCACAGTTTCCTGGCCATTTTCAGAATCTTTGAAGACGGGGGGAAAACTTCAGGAACCTTTTTTACAAAAAAATGAACACGTGCCCATGCAGGGTCAGGACCACCTCCCGGTGCAGCGCGGACACCATGTTTCCCTTGCCCCTCACCTGGTTCCGATTTTTCATTGGCGCGGGGGAAAAAAAACCACAAAAAAACGATTTTTGCTAATACCGAGCATTTTCCCCCCCTTTTGACTTCGTTCGCCGAGGCAAAACCAGTGTAAACTGCTACACCGCGTGCCCAACATGTGGGAAATGGGGCATTTTTGTGGAGGGTGAATGGTGGTGGTGGGGGAGGAGGAGGGGGCGGACATTGCGCAGGAGCCGCAGTTTGCAACGTGGGGGGGAAAGCGGCGTCTCCTGTCCAATGGGTTTTGGGTGCCTGGGCCCAAGCACATTTACTCAGTGGGCCCCTAAAAAGGGCATGTACTGCCCGCCCTATTCAGCTCCAGACGTCCGCGCTGCTTCACCCTTGGGAAAAAACCCATAAACCAAGGACGGCCCACCTTCTTTTCTAATATTTATGAAGTTGCGGTCTTCCTTTTTTGGAAAAAAAATTTCGTTGGAACCTCCAACTCGGGTCGGCACAAGCCCCTTAGTTTTCTGAACGGTAGGTCCACCATTTGGAAAGGGAGGGGCTGCAGCACCAACAACTTGGGGCAGGGAGACTCTGTTTGCCTTAGGGTGGTTGGACGCATACTGTTTCCTTTGCAAAACGCGTCGCTGAACGACTGCTGGCGCCCTGAGTAAGCGAGAGCAGGAGCATCTGGACCGGGAGATGAGTCAAAGAGAAACGCTCCCTTCTGCAAGGGGGGTGGGGGCCTGACTGGGTGCAATGGGAGCGTCCACTGGGGACGCTGCCGGGGCTGTTTCTCGGCGGCAGATGGACCCCCACATTGGCCACGTTTCTCCCAGGCCACGGATGGGACGCTGATGTGTTGACGCAGGCCCTGGTGCCAAAAGTTTGTCCCCCGGCCACGCTTTACTTTGCTTCAGATTCACATATACCATATTTTGGGTTCCCCCGGTTTTTAGAAAGAACTGCCACACCGCCGAGTATCGGGTTTTACCGCTTGACTCCCCCCTCAACGTGCAACCTGCTGACTCACGGCCACACGACCACTTCTGGCTGCGCCGCTGCCTGACGGCAAGTTACGCCCCTTTTTCCGACATGATGAAGCCCCTTCCCCACCCGGGTCCCAAGTGCGGGGTACATCATCATCTATTTGTGTTTCATTCATGCTTTCCTATCACCCGGTCTTGGTATGCAAGGTTTCCCCCCACAAATACCTCCCCTGCCACCTACATCTATATTTGCCCCCTTGCAAGAAACAGGGGATTTTGCCCCTTTTTTTCGCTGCCAAGACTGTGACTGCCCTCCTCAAAATTTTTCACCCCGCTATATTGGCGCTGAGCCCAGACACAAAATAATTTTCGGTGAGGGGAACCGGGTTTGGCAGGGGGGCGGGTTGAGGCAGGTAGGGCCCCTGACCCGCTCCCGGGGTATGCCAACTAAGGGGTTTTTTTGCGTTCCCCACCCACTTTGGTGGGGTTTTTTCAGTGTCATCTGGGGGGAAGGGAAGATAGTCAACCATCAAGAACCATTGAGTTGTGAAAAAAACACGGGCCGCTAGAAAAGACAGCAGCATTGTGGGGGCCCCACCGAGTGACCCCTGCCGCGCTCCCCCCTTCGGCTGCGCCCCAGCCTGTCCCGAATATTTTTCCCCTGCCACTTGAGGGAAGAGCCCGCCCCCCTCTGTCCCGACAATCTGTTTTTTTTCTAAAATGTAAAGACACTGTTTGATGAAATATTGATATGATAAATACACACCCCGTATTTTGACCCAAATGAACCCAGTAAAAAAGCTTGGGGGAAATTTTGGATATAAACCCCTCCACAAATGGGCAGGAAAAATTTACTTGTATGTCCGTTTAAAAACTCTGTAATTTTTTTGAATATAAAAAACCAAACAGGTTAATTAAAACCTTTTTGGGTATGAATTATGCACGAATTTCTTTGTGGCGGTTTTAAAAACAAAGTTTTTTTTTATGAGTCAACGCAGAACAAGCTTAAAATTTTTCCCCGGATGAAAAAAGCGCCAAACAATTTTAGCAAACCACAAACTACGAGCTTTGTAGTGTTTTCAATTTGGGGTTTTTTACACTACAAACAAAAAAAAATTGTAATTAAAACCCTTTTCCCGTGAATTTTTGGTACAGGAAAATTGTAATTTTTTTTTTGGGGAAAAAGACGTTTATTTTGTCACCCCACAGAAAAAAAACGTTTAAATTTAAACCCGGATGTAAATTGCGCAAAAGAAATTTAGCCCACAAAAATACAGTTTTAGCGTGGTACAATTGCGTGTTTTTTACGTACACAACAAAGAAAAAATTTTAATTAACCTTTTTTTTGAATTATGTACAGGAAATTGAATTTTTGGCGGTAAAAAAACGGTTTTTTTTTTTCACCCCAGCACAAAAAACGCTTAATTAACCCCTGGGGTAAATTACGCAAAAAATTGAGCGCCAAAATACTAGTTTTGTAGGGTTAAAATTTGGGTTTTTTACCTATACAACAAAGAGAAAAAAAATTTTAATTAACCCCTTTGTTGTGAATTAGGCACGGAAAATTTTATTTTTGGGGGTGAAAAAACGGTTTCTTGGGGCACCACAGCAGAAAAAAACGCTTAATTAACCCCCGGAGTAAATTGCGCAAAAGAAATTTACACCACAAAACACTTTTTTAGCGTGTTACAATGGTGTTTTCCCACCTACACAACAAAAAAAAAATTGTAAATTTAAACCCTTTTCTTTGGGGAAAATTTACAGACAAATTTTTTTTTTGGAGGGGAAAAAGACGGTTTCTTGGAGTCACCACAGCAAAAAACAACGTTAATTCCCCCTGGGTGTAAATTGGCAAAAGAATTGAGCACCAAAAAAGAAGTGTATTTTTTATTGTAAAAACGCTGTTTTTTAAATGAATACAACAGGGAATTTGCTTAGATCCCCCTTGGATATTCAATGTGCTGTGAGCAGATGGCAATTAAAATGTATATGCAGTGAAAGTGGACGCACACTGGATTTCAGATCCAATACCCAAAAAATCAGAAATAGAACATTAAGAAAAGCAGTCTCTGAGACAAGCTGAGACACCCCACAAAAATCGCTGTATAAAAATCAGTTCTTCAGTAAAAAATCAGCCGTGGCAGCACCTTCCCTGATGAGCACAGTGAGAGGGGTGTGAAACTCCCAGCATCGCGCCCGGACTTTTTAAAGTGCGGTTGATGTCACAGAATCCCGCCGGTCTCTGATTGGCTTCATCTCTGCACATGTCATGCAGGGTATGCCCTTCTTCTCCCAGAGGCTTTGCCCCATGTAGCGCCATGTGCTCGCAGCCATTTTTATCAATCAAAGCCCCACTTTGTTCACCCGAAATACCCCAAACTTCAACTTCGTTCAGAACCGATGTTTTTCTGAAATTCTAAACTAATTCCACTTCGTTAGAATCAATTCACCCATCTCTAATTATTATATTTACTAAAAGGGTAGTCCATGTCATATAAAAAATGAATATGATACTCTAGGGGCCTCATTAAAAACAAAAAAACTTATACTCCCCTTCTGTCAGTCCCTGCTGCATCTCTCCGGTCTTCTGTTTATATTCTGTCACCGGCATGTCAACGTTGCAGCCACTAATTGCTTGCATCGGTCACGTGCCTCTACTTACAGTACATTATTGTTGGGAGCTGTTCCCTTCGAAAGGGTGATGTAAATGAGAGGCATGTGACCACTATTGCCAACCAACGGCTGGAGCGGTGACGTCCCATTCGGAAGTGACAGAAGGTAAGCAGAAGACCCTGGAGATGCAGCAGGGACTGGAAGAATACAATTTTTGAATATAAGTTTTAATTGGGGCCCCCAGAGCATCATATTCATTTTTATGTGACATGGACAACCTTTTTAATAAATGTTTTAATTGGGGCATTATATTATTGTTTTACATCACATGGACAAACCCTTTAATAAGGCCAAGATTGCAAAGAAAATATTTGAAGATCATCAGAGCCCCACCTCTATTATTACAGATGTAATAGGTACCATATAAATTATACTATGGTATTCTTTAACCCACTGCACTGCCTTCCAGGCCAGGGCCAGACATGTGGGCTCAGCCCTAATGGGAGGCCCCATATGACCCGGCGCACCAGCTGATGCGTGGAGTTAGAGGGCGGAGTTGGGTGTGCGCCACACGGGGAGGGGCCGGTGTATAAAGCCGGGCCCCAAGACATGCGGGATCAGATGCCCGGACGGCAGAAGGAGCAGTCCCACTCTCCCCTTTTTTGGATGGGCATGGGTGCCAAATGTGGTTTTAAGTTTTCTGGGGGTGTTTCGGTAGTGGTGGACAGTGGCTGGTGCGGGTTGGGGTCCTTGGAGTCGGTGGAGTAGTGGGGGAGTCAGGTTCTGCTTGGCTCCCAGTTTTGGATGGACCAGTCTGGCGAAGGTGGGGCTCCACAGGGCGTGGTCCTTGGGAGTGGTAAGGAATGGTTAGCCACTTGAGGTGGCTTTTGGTGCCCTTGTATCCGGGGGTGACGCTCGGGGTAAACTTCGGAGAGAAGGAGTTGGAAGTTTCGCCAGATTCTGATTTGGATTATCGTAGCTCCAAGAACCTAAGCCCCCATTGGTTCTCTCAAGGATGTTCCGGAAGGTGCCGGAAGGTTGGGGGGCAGTGGGTTAGGACGAATGGGTCTAAGGGGAATTGATACTCATTTGTGTACAGTTATTTTGTTATTTATTTGTTTTGTTAATAAAATGGCTTCTGTGGCCAATTCATCCAATCTATGTCTCAGTGTCTTTATTGCAAGGGAATCTAGGGGATTGGAACTGTCACGATCTGCAAATTCCTCTGCCTCCTGCCTGCATGCAATTGTGTGTCTGATCCTGGCGGTTGGAATTTGCTCATTCTGTTCAGTGCTGCAACAGTTAACACCTCCAATTGGACTGGGCCAGGTGCAGCACTTCCTCATCTACTGACTCCTATAAAAGACACCTCCTACCAATAGTCTGGGCCTGAGTATTGGTGTTGCTGGGCCAAGACCCATTTCCCTGCCTCAAGCCACCTGCATTCTGTCCTGGCTGCATTCCTGGAAGGTTCCTGTATTCCTCAGCGTGTCTCCTGGAAGGTTCTTGTGCTCCTCAGCCATGTCTCCTGGAAGATTCCTGTGCTCCTCAGCCGTGTCTCCTGGAAGGTTACTGTATTCCTCAGCCGTGTCTCCTGGAAGGTTCCTGTATTCCTCAGCCGTGTCTCCTGGAAGGTTCCTGTGTTCCTCAGCCGTGTGTCCTGGAAGGTTCCTGTATTCCTGAGCTGTGCCTCCTGGAAGGTCCCTGTGTTCCTGAGCCATGCCTCCTGGAAAGTCCCTGTGTTCCTGAGCCGTACCTCCTGGAAGGTCCCTGTGTTTCTGAGCTGCCCCTCCTGGTGGTGTCCGGTGGTCCTCTGCAGTCCCTCCTGGTGGTGTCCGGTGGTCCTCTGCAGTCCCGCCTGGTGGTGTCCGGAGGTCCTCTGCAGTCCCTCCTGGTGGTGTCCGGTGGTCCTCTGCAGTCCCTCCTGGTGGTGTCCGGTGGTCCTCTGCAGTCCCTCCTAGGTGGTGTCCGGTGGTCCTCTGCAGTCCCTCCTAGGTGGTGTCCGGTGGTCCTCTGCAGTCCTCCTAGGTGGTGTCCGGTGGTCCTCTGCAGTCCCTCCTAGGTGGTGCCCGGTGGTCCTCTGCAGTCCCTCCTAGGTGGTGTCCGGTGGTCCTCTGCAGTCCCTCCTAGGTGGTGTCCGGTGGTCCTCTGCAGTCCCTCCTAGGTGGTTTTCCCGGTGGTCCTCTGCAGTCCCTCCTAGGTGGTGTCCGGTGGTCCTCTGCAGTCCCTCCTAGGTGGTGTCCGGTGGTCCTCTGCAGTCCCTCCTAGGTGGTGTCCGGTGGTCCTCTGCAGTCCCTCCTAGGTGGTGTCCGGTGGTCCTCTGCAGTCCCTCCTAGGTGGTGTCCGGTGGTCCTCTGCAGTCCCCCCTTTAGGTGGTGTCTGGTGGTCCTCTGCAGTCCCTCCTAGGTGGTGTCCGGTGGTCCTCTGCAGTCCCTCCTAGGTGGTGTCCGGTGGTCCTCTGCAGTCCCTCCTAGGTGGTGTCCGGTGGTCCTCTGCAGTCCCTCCTAGGTGGTGTCCGGTGGTCCTCTGCAGTCCCTCCTAGGTGGTGTCCGGTGGTCCTCTGCAGTCTCTCCTCGTGGAGTCCGGTGGTCCCTCGTGGTGGAGTCCTGTGTCGGCTGTTGTCTCTCCTTTCCCACGGTGGTCCTGGCCTTTCCCATCATCTACAGCCTCCGGATCGGTGACCCTAGTCCTTGGCTTTTTTGAACTTGTGTTCTGTGGACAGTACTCGGGCTTAGGCCTTACTTCCCTGGCCACAGTAGGTGGGGTCTGCCTCAGCGGTCCCAAGGATCCACCTTCTCATCTTCGTTTCAAGTGTTTCCCTTTGCTTATTGTACAATGTTTTCTCAAATAAAGCCTTGAAACGTAACAGGAACATTGGCTGGAGGCAGCAGAGGATAGGCATTGCTCAGTGTCGTGTTAATCTTCACTGAAGTTCTGGAATTTTGTAAATCAACCCAGAAACTCAGAATAAACTGTGCTCTTAAACCTGGCCAGATACCTTTTAATTAAACTGCATCGTGGTGCATAAAACTGTGGGAGGCAAATTGAAAAATAAACTTTAAAGGAGAATTCTAACCACTTTCACTGGGTTATTTATTGCATGATGGCCAGAACAACTATTTTTAACTAACCGCATGTTAGTGAGGTGAGACAAGGATCGGAAGTCCCCAATTTTAATTTTTGATGAGAATCCCATTGGTTGGATTCTCAATCTAATCTTTAGTAATAAATCAGCCCTTTTTGGGAGAAAAGACAGTAAAATGTAGGTCAAAAAGGAGTCAGGGCCTGCAAAACAGAGACATTTGTCAGGCAATATGAAAAACAATTAACATTTGGATATTGTAGCTCTATTGTTGATTATTCATACATTCTCAGGATAAAATGAATCATTTAGTCATATGAAATTACAGAAATCTCTGTGCCGGCTGCTAATTCTCCTATTATGGCAGAACTGTTGTGCTTTATGATGCAATTATGCTGTTTTTGATATGATGTTGTGTTTTCAGTACAGGTTTTATAATTAGAATAATTTCTTACACTAACCCCTTAATCATGTGTCCTGTTGCAACAGATTGGAACGAAAATAAATATTCATATTTATAAACAATAATGACATTCAGATATTTTTGTCTACATTTACAGAAACAAAGACTCCTACAGCCAAGCCATGCTGCGCTGCTACCAGGGTTCGGGTATACAGTTTTAATAAGCAGTTGGTATTGAATAGAAATAATTTCAGGGTGTCATACAAAATTATACAGTCAAGTCACATTATTATGACCATGTCCTACCTTCAATATCGGCAGCATGAAGGAAGTCACATCTGAGCTGCCTTGCTGGGTATTTAAGATGTGTGATAGGCTGTCTGCACACATATCCCTTATTTTTCTCATAAGTAAAAGGGGCAATTTATCAGAGTTGCAAAAAGGGATGATTGCTGGCTTTCAGACTAAGGGCGACATGTATGAAGATCGGCATGTCGAAGCACCCATTTTCACAGTATTTTTAGTGAAAGCTGCGCCTTATTTATGTTGGCGCCCGAGGTGCGCTCATACATGCGGTGTAAAGTTCCCTGTGCCTCACCAGTGTGTGAGGCGCAGGGCGGAACTTAGGCGCAGAAGGACTGCACTTAACATCTATTACGATTCGAGACATGCTGGAAAACAGCGAAAAATCATTAAACATGTTAGTGAAAAGCAAAAAGAGTTGTCTTTCAAATGAATGAATGAATGAAGTGAAAAATCAAAGTTGAATCAAATACATTGCAATGTATAGAAAAAGTTGATAATTTAAAATAAAAGCAAATATATATAAGCTCTCCAAAGAAAGAAATAATAGCTAGAACAGGTCTTTAAAAAAAAAGGGAGAGAATTGAACTAATTATACATTCAATAAGCCAATGCAGATGTTGTACAGATGTGAATTTTGGTCTACCAATGGGAAATCCGGACGTATTTACGGTCATAAATACATCTTAATTTTTTATTAAAACAATAGACCAAAATTAACATCTTTACAACATCTGCATTGGCTTATTTGATGTTAAATTAGTGTAATTGTCACGAACTTTGGAATACTTTTTATAGTGGAGAATGTTTTCTTAGGAGATAATATATATATTGTTATTAATGTTATTGTAAAAAGTGTATTAATACATTGATTTCATTGTTCCAGCACTTGGATATGTCTGTTTATTAAGTAATTCATTTCAATGACCAATCCATTTTATTCTTCATACTGGGTAATGTATTTCTGACGTGAAATCCGTTCCGGAATTACATTGCAAATACGTGCCACACTTTGTGACGCGTATTTGCAATGGATTTGCAACGGATTTCGCGTCGGAAATACACTGTGTTCCAAATTATTATGCAAAAAGTATTTAGGAGTGATAAGGTAAGAATTTTTTTGTTTGTCAGTTAAACTCATTGATGGTGATGTGTGTCAGGGCTCTTTATATCACTGAAAGCATTTGCAGAAACCTGTGCTAATTAATTTGGCTGGTGTGTCCAACTAAAGGCAAGACTACTTAAGAAGGCTGTCCCACATTATTAAGCAGCCTACATTTTCAGCCAAAATGGGAAAGAAAAAGGATGTGTCGGCTGCTGAGAAGCAACAAATTGTGGAGTGTTTAGGTCAAGGCATGACTAGAATCAACATTGCCAAGACACTTCATCGTGATCATCGCACAATCAAGAAATATGTAGCTGATTCACAGCACACATATGTGCGTGCAGATAAGGGAAAATTGAGGACTCTTTCCAACAGGCAATTACGTCATGTTCAAAGAGCAGCTGCAAAAATGCCTTGTCATAGCAGCAGACAAGTTTTTGAAGCTGCTAGTGCCTCCCACGTCCCCCGAACAACAAGATGCAGGGTCCTTCAGAGGTTTGCAGCTGTGCGTAAGCCATCCTGTCGACCTCCTCTATCCACTGCACACAAGCAGAAACGGCTCCAGTGGGCCAAACAATACATGAAGACTGACTTCAAAACTGTTTTGTTCACCGATGAGTGCCATGCAACGCTCAATGGTCCAGATGGATGGAGTAGAGGATGGCTGGTTGATGGACACCCCATGCAAACATAGCTACTGCGCCAACAAGGAGGAGGTGGAGTAATGTTTTGGGCTGGAATCATAGGAAGAGTGATTGTCGGCCCCTTTAGGATCCCTGAAGGTGTAAAGATGAAGTCCACAATGTATGTGGAGTTTCTAAAACAGCACTTCCTGCCATGGTTCAAGAAGAAGAACCGTGCATTCCGCAGCAAGATCATTTTCATGCATGATAATGCACCGTCTCATGCTGCAAATAACACATCTGCATCTCTGGCTGCTATGGGCATAAAAGGGGACAAACATGGTGTGGCCCCCATGCTTCCCTGACCTCAACCCCATTGAGAACCTCGGGAGCATCATCAAAAGGAGTGTCTATGATGGCGGGAGGCAGTTCACATCTAAGCAACAGCTCTGGGAGGGTATTCTGTCCTCATGAAAACAATTAAAGCAGAAACCATCTAAAACCTGACAAATTCAAGAGAGTTCAGAAGCTCATTTCGAACAAGGGGTCCTATGTGCACATGTAACATCACCTAGAATAAAGTTTTAACTTGAAAACTGTTTGATTTCAGTTTGTAATAACCTGCTAATGCTGATAATTGCACAAATTACCATTTTTTTGTTCGTTATAAAAATGAAAAGGTTGAAAACTCTGCTGTGCATAATAATTTAGAACATGCATTTTGAGTGCATTTTGAGTTGTTTTTTTTTTTAATAAAATATACTGTTATCATAGGCAGTTTGTTCAAAAACCTTTCAATTATACTCTAATAGTTGATGACTGGAAAATTACAATGACTGCAATTCATATAGGTAATTTTGATAAATAAGAGAAAATATTATTTGCATAATAATTTGGAACACAGTGTACATTCCCCATTATTTACTACATTACACAGTATGAAGAATAAAATGGATTGGTCATTGAAATGAATTACTTAATAAACAGACATATCCAAGTGCTGGAACAATTAAATCAATGTATTAATAATTTTTTGACAATAACATTAATGACAATATACATATTAGCTTCCAAGAAAAAAATATCCACTACAAAATGTATTTCAAAGTCCGTGGAAATTATACTAATTTAAATCACATAAGCCAATGCAGATGTTGGACAGATGTTTTATTAAACATTTTCCATAACAACAATTTTAGATGTATTTGGCCTGCTTAGAAGTTTAATGCAATTCAGTATATCCAACAAACGGCGTGCTGGGACCAAGCAGGATTTGTTGCTTAATTATTTATTCTTCTTGACAATTCATTTATTGTAGTAGTGTAGTGCTGTAAGTGTAGAACTCGAGCGCATTACAAGAATACCGCGCTCCACTTCGACTTCTCCGCTCAGATAGACCACATTCAACTAGGTCTGCCTGTCGGGGCTGTCGTGCGCTATAATGCGCCTCACTTTGCCGACCCGCAATCATGCATGCCTCGGAGTTTTAGAATTTGCCGCGTCCCGTCCCAGAACGCCCATGGCGCGCCCATTGCACGCCCCTTCATGTTAGGCGCAGCCGTAAGTGGCAAAGGTTGCGCCTAACAACGCCTCCCTGCGTCCAACAGGGGATTCGAGATGGTGAGGCGCAGTTTTCGGCAGAAAACAGGCGCAACTCCCGATCATACATGTCGCCCTAAGGGTTTTGGTATTTTTAAAACTGCACATTTTGTGAACAGTTTGCATGCTGATTCGGTGAAAGTGTATCCTGAGTGGACAAATGGCCCCATTGCAAATAATTTGAGGAGCAAGTGATACTTTTTTGAGAGGTGAACAGAAGCAAACCCTACTTTGTACTGGGCTATGAATTAGACGGATGATCACTGCACCTCTGCTAATGATGGCTTTGATTTTCATGTCAGTATCGGAATGGTATTTTTAATGATTGGCAGCAGGTAGTCTTCTCCAATGAGTCATGTTTTCTACTTCATGAAACAGATGGACATTGGCGTGTCAGGCAAGAAACATTAGAGAACAAACACCCTGCAACCATTGCTGAACGTACACAAGCTTACGGTGGCCGTGTTTTGGTCTGGGGAATGTTTTTGCGGAATTCTCTGGGACATTCATCTACTTGGAAGGAACTCTCAGCCGATTTAGATATAAATTCATACTTGCAAATCATAAACAACCATTTACTACATACTGATTGTCCTTCCTGGGGCAGATACGATCTTCTAGCAAGACAGTGCAACATGCAGCATTGCTAGAAATGTCTGTCAATGTTTGGAAGAGCAGGACTAAGACTTCAAAGCACTGTTCTGAACCCCTTATTCCCCAGACTTGAAATAAAATGAGCATCTAAGGGACCACCTCAATTGTGTTAGCTCTACGGATCTTCCTCCATGCACCCTTCAGCAGCTGTGGGATGCATTCACCATGGCTCCAGATACCTGTGACAACCTACCAGGACCTTACTGAGTCACTCCCTGCCTGTCTAGCTGCTGTCTATGCTGCACACAGTGTTTACTCTGGATATTAGCTGGTGGTCATAATATGATTCCAAGCACTTACAGAGCTCTTTCAACAGACCCCATAGAAGAAGCCTTTGAAACAGCATGACTGCAATCCCAGAGCCAAGAGAAATATATTAAAGACCAGGGGCGTAGCTATAGGGGGTGCAGAGGTAGCAGTTGCTACAGGGCCCTGCAGCCTGAGGGGGCCCAAAAGCCCTCCTGCCACATAAGGATAGACTAGAATTGTAAGTAGAACATGGTAGTTGGGGGGCCCCCATTTAACTTTTTGCACTAGGGCCCTGGAGCTTCAAGTTATGCCTCTGTTAAAGACCAATGTTCCCCAGTGGTCCTTAGAAGTTTTTGTGCAGAAGGTGACAGCTCTAATACTATTGTGTCCTAAAGGCAGGCACTGCAGTGGCCACCTTGAGACAACAAGTAGCTGAGCTCCAAGAATTTGGTGCTACTCAGTTGCACACCCTAGTGATGGATCAACAAAAATAATTTATTGGATATGTGCAACACAGGCTCAGATTCAAATACCCACATGCCTCTGCCATTAAAGTTCAGTGGGGATCGTCACTATTACTGAGGATTCCTTAATCAATGCCATATTTATTTCCAAATGCAATCTACTCCTTTTACTAGTGATGGTTAAAACTCTTCAATCTTCTGACAGATGAATTACCTTTGTTACCTTTATTACTGCTATGGATCAAGATCGGTGTGCCTCAGCTGAGACCAAATTGCATAACCTTAGGCAAGGATGATGCTCTGTTGCTGAATACAAAGAATAATTTTGTTGCTGGGAAGCTGATACAACATGGAATCCTGCAGCCTTGAGAAGTCAGTTTCGATGAGGAACATCAGTGCTAGTAAAGGATGAGCTTGTCAGATGAGGCCACTGATAAGTTGGAGGACTTTATTCAACTGTGCATTCAAATTGATCAGAAACTGACAGAGGGTACAAAGGAAAGACTGGATAGTTGGGAACAATCCTTCCTAATCTTTCAGCACAGAATATACAGCAAAAGACTGAAACTACACCTTAACCTATGCAGATTAATGTAATCCAAAAACTTCTTAATGCATTAGAGAAAGAGGTACCCTACAGAATATTTGTGCCTCTATTGTGGGTTTCAGGACATTATGCCCAACAAGATTCCCAGCAAGATTCAAAAGTCTATAGCCTGTACAAGTGCTAAGACTGTGAGCAATCTTGACCTTTCTGAGCTGCCACATTCTGTTATGCAGAACATCTTAGGGCTTGTTCACACGACGTTTTGGATCCTTTTTACGGATCCGTTTTTTAAGGAGTGAAAACTGCATCCGTAAAGCGGATCCGAAAAACGCAAGAGGTGACACTTTATGTGGATCCGTATTGCATGCTTTTCTCTCTCTCCCTCTCTCTCTCTCTATCTCTCTATCTCTATCTCTCTCCTGCGCCCGACTTTCCACTCATCTTCAGCGGCGCCAGCAGCAGCACATCATACTTGGCACAGAAAACATTAGAGTCCCGAGCCCGGCGCTGACATCAAAGTCCTGAGCCCGGCGGCGGCGCCGACATCAGAGTCCTGAGCCCGGCGGCAGTGCCGGCATCAGAGTCCCGAGCCCAGCAGCGGCGCCGGCATCAGAGCCCGGCAGCGGCGCTGGCATCAGAGCCCCGAGCCCGGCAGCGGCGCCGGCATCAGAGTCCCGAGCCCGGCGGCAGAAAACTCTGCTCGGCTGTGCCGAGCCCAGCAGCAACGCCTCCATCCAACGATCCTGCCCCCTGCACTCATGCTCCATCAGATGTGCACTGCGCTTTTCGCATCCGCTTTCAGGATGCAAAGTGCCGCCGATACGTGCCCAGAGTGTGGAGCGCTTTTGGATAGGTGCCAAAAGCGCACTCCATTATCTCCTATGGGCTTTCACTTGCGTAGAACGCTAGAAGAATTGACATGTCAGTTCTTAAAGTGGATCCGAAAAGCGCAGTGCAGAAGAGTTCTCAAAAGCGCATCGCTGATCTCCCGTGAGAACGGCGATGGGCTTTTGCCATTGAAAGCAATGTTAATCACACTGACAATTGTTAGATCCATTTTGCGGATCCGTAAAACGGATCACAAAAACGTTGTGTGAACAAGCCCTTATCTGTAGCTCAAGATGAAAACATAATGTATTCACCATCATCTCATTCTTTCGTTTCAATACAGGTCATAGTTGGAAGCCATAAAATACAATGCACTGCCATGTTAGATTCTGGGGCAGAAGGAAATTTCATGGACTTACAATTTGCACTTGATATCAGTATTGTGAGTAGAACAAAATCCATGCAAATTGATATGGAAACTGTGGATGGATCACCTTCATTATCTGGACCTTTAACTCACAAGAGAATTTAACTTGAAATCGGTATTGAACCTTATCATCCTGAAACTATTAGTTTTCATCTCATTTCTTCTCCCAAGTTTCTGGTTATTCTATGAATTCCATGGTTTTCTATTCATAACCCTTCTATTAATTGGGAATCAAGGACTGTTACCTTTCCCTCTGGTTACTGTAAGGACAATTGTCATATAAATGTATCTGTCCAAAAGCATGTACAAGTCTTTGATATTTCTCATCAGAATTATGATATTTGCCACCTCATTACCAGGAGTTCAGTGACATCTGCAGCAAGAAAAAAGCTGATCAATTACTTCCTCATCATCCTTATGTTTGCCCCATTAAGTTGCTTCATGGAGCAACCATTCTTTTTTAGGGCAAATGTGTAATCTCTCTGAACCAGAATTAAAAGTACTTAGAGAATACTTAGATGAAAATTTAAAGACTTCATTCAATCTTCCTTTCCTCCAGTTGGGGCACCTTTGTTCTTTGTAGAAAAGCTATAAATTACAGGTTTGGAGACTTTGACTCTTAGAAAAGAGAGCTACAGAAGGAAAGATCACAGGTAGGGAATATTTGCTGTAGATCCTCCAGGTTACTAGAACTTGCACTGAATTCCATCACTCCTGCTCAGGCTTTGACCAAAGTCAGTGTAAAATAACGTGTATTACTTGAGATGAAATACCTCACTCTTGAATAACAATTTCATGCATGTAAAAAGCCAGTCATTACCTCCATCTTTTGTCACCAGCAAGGGCAACTCAGCTTCTATCAGACACTACTCATGGTGTGCCTCAAGAGATCATCATTACACCATCCATCTATGGTGCACCCCTTCATTGTGTTGCCGGTCCTGGAAGTAATGGAAGACAGTTTGAGGCAAATCCAGACCCTGTGAGCATAGACCACAGAATTACTAAGAGGACTAACAAGGGAACCACACTATACAGACATCTAAGGGAAGATGTTCCAAAATTGTTATTTCAGAAGGAGTACAATTATTTACTAAAATAGGCATGTCAGGAATGACAACAGGTTCTTTTCAAATGGAGACCTATCAACTTTCCGTCCTTTTCTGTTATAATAATCACTTGTGATAATGATAGTCACTTGTATGTTTTAGCAGATAACAAATCTCGAGCATCTTGTCTTTGAACGTTTCATTGTGCTGTTCCCCTGTTTTCCTTCTTGGATGTGTATAGCATGTCCCTATACACTCTGATACTTTTTGGAACTGCTTGGACTATGCTACCCTGAATAGGAATATACTCCACCGACTAGGGGAATGGTAATACCTAGCTGCTAATGTATTCACTAATTTCCAGGTAGAATCACAGAGGGATAGCACAACTCTAAGTTAAAAAAAAAAAAAGCTCCAGTATTTACTAAAACAGATAAGTCAAGATAAGTGATAGATCCTTTTCAAATTTAGGAAATCAGTTCGGCGGTGGAATCCTTGATGGTATTTTTTTTTCTTCCTTTTTTTCCATTTTTGTAAACAGCATCTGTAAATAAGACATCTAATAAAATAAACATCTATAATGCATCTGTTTTGGAGTAATAACATTTCTCTCCTTTGTCTTTTACAAAATTGAAGATTATTTTGTTCTTCAATAAAGTGCAGGGTAATTATATGTTAACAGAATAAAAGATTAGAAGTGTCAACTCAATGGATTCTTTTCTGAGAGCGGCTTATTTGAGACTTGGCTGATAAATTTCCTACATAAAGACAGCAAAGCCCTGGGGCCCAGAGAGCTCTGATTTTCATTATCTCAACTATTAAAAAAGCTTAATAAAACATACATGATTTGTGCTAAGGGAAGAGAATAATCCAATAAAATTACACATTATATCCCAATGCACTAAACATAACCAAGCACACTCTTCTTTAAACAAAGCTATGGGGTCACATTTTTTCTATTTAGGGGAGATCAGACCCCCGAAATCTTCTTGCAGCTGATATAAATGATATAGAAGTCCAAGGCAGAGATGAGTCCAAAGTGTTTAGTCAAAGGCATGACAAATAAACAATGTAAACACCGTGGACACCATGCAACTGCTATGGGGCCCCTGGAGAGAGGAGTTCAAACCAGTTTTCTTCTGTATTCCTTGCTAGTGCACAAAGACAACCTGTACAGGACTCTTTCTTCAAAGGAACTACTATATTAGGAATCAGGGGAGTAAAAAGGTTTGGAATAGAAAACAAACACCAGGTTCTTCTGTCCTGTGGGCAATACTCTGTACCATAGTGGTAGACTTATTTTGTTCTTTCATATTGCACCACTTTCTATTATATACCCTATATTTGCCAATATTTTGTCTCCTAATTCTGGAAGATCTTATCCCTGCCCCAGGAACACTGTGATCTACTAGGATTGCCCATTTTTTGGGGCAGGTTATGAGCAAACTCCTTTCCTCTTGCATCCCAGTTTCTGGGAGTGTCCCAGAAGAAACGGGAGAGTTGGCAGGCATGATCCTAAATTTTATTTGACTAAGAAGAGTGAATGGTTCTACACTTTCACCGGTCCCACACATCCGCTGGCTTGGGATAATCTTTGACTCATCCCGGTCCTTCAAGCTACACATTCAAGCCATTACTTCTGCCTGCTGCCACCATATAGAAAAATATTTCTTGAATCCACGCATTCCTTGACTTTGATGCTATAAAAATGCTAGTCCATGTCCTCATCATCTCCCACCTATTCTACTGCAATATCCTTCTCTGTGTTCTCCCGTCCAACACTCTTGCTCCTATTCCAATCCATTCTCAACTCTGCTGTCTGTTAATCTACCTTTCTCCCTTTTATTCCCTCCGGCCATCCTTTCACTTTCTACCCATTGCCCAGCAGTTTCAATTACTAATCATAACTTACAAGGTTCTCCATTTCTTCTCCCCCCATACATCTCTGCCTTAATCTCCAGATACCTCTCCTCACACAATCTCCATTCCTCACAGGAAGCCCTTCTCTGCTCTCCTTTTGTCAGATCCTCACAGAACCACCGTTAAAAAAATTTCCTATGCATCCCCATACTATGGACGTCACTACCACAACACATTTGACTATTCTCCACATTCACCAGTTTCACAAATAACATGAAAACCTATCTCTCCATGAGCCTGCACCCTACAATCCTACAATTACCCTGCTTCCTCTACACCACCCCACAAATATGTCTGTCCCTCACTTTCTGTCTTTCCTTTTTTTCACCCTTGTAGATTGTAAGCTCTCATGGGCAGGGTCCTCTCTCCTAGGTACCAGTTGTTAATCATTTAGTTGTTGCTACTGTACTTTGTTGGTCATTTGTTATTATATAAACCCCCTGAAATATTCAGCTCCCTGGAATCAATAAATAATACCAGCACATAGCCAAAGGCCTAATATACGGTTAGTCCAAAAACTTCTACAATTGTAAGATCTTCTTAGATCCCTGTTTACTTCCATTAAGAGTGTTTTATAGTAAACTCCAGCTATTCGCATCTTTCAGCAAATTTTGTTTCATTTTCAATCTGCTGCAGACAAAGTGTAACTAGTCAAGAAAAACGAGTTTTTGTACATTTTTTTTCCCTTACTTTGAAACATTTTTGTAACCTTTTTTAACCTGCTTATTCAGTCTTGTTAGAAGAATTGACCATGAGATTGCTTTATTGCTTATCTAATGCACTGCAATACTTCAAGGGGTACTTAAAGGGGTAGTCTCGTTTCTGGAAATTCTCTTTGTCTGGCACTCGTTGCTAGCTGCGATCCAGCCATGCATGTGAATGATTAAGGTGGTGCTAGCACAGTCCTCCTAATTCACTTCTTTGAGAGTTCAGAATATAGCCAAGTGTGTGTGCTTGGCTATACTCGGAGTTCCGAAAGAAGTGAATGAGGATGAAGACGCTAGTGCCGCTCTCCTCATTAAGATGCAGGGCTGAATCGCAGCTAGCAATGAGTGGCAGACAAAGAGAATTTCCCAAAACGGGACTACCCCTCTATGTATTGCAGTGTTTTATGTCTGACAGTGTAACACTAAGGCTATGTTCACACGGCGTAATTGCGGGGCGTAATTACGCCCGGGACTACGGGAGCTCGCGCCGACCCCCGCGGCGCAGGGGGTCCGGAAGCTCGCCGGCCCATAAACACTCATTACTAGCGGCGCGTATTCGCCGCTAGTAATTGACATGTCACTTACCTCCCCGTGCGGCGTATTGTCTGAGCAGGGAGAGGAGACGTAATCCATAGCTCTTTATGAGAACTGTGGATTACCGTAATGACTGGGACGTATCTCACCCCGTATTTGGCGCAGTACGGTGTAAAATACGGGGCGAGATACATCCCAGTTTAAGCCGTGTGAACCTAGCCTAACGCATTCTATTGGGTCTTGCTTGGGGCTCACTAAGACCTGCTTACTATGACCTTCTATTACCTTCTGGGCAAGGAAGGGGATAAAGGTATATTTGTTGGAAGTCCCAGCAATCAGCTGTTATCTGTGAGGAAACCTAACAGTAAGGCCTCGTTCACACGGCTTATTTGGGCACGGATTGGCGCCGTACTCCACGCCGGATTTGCGCTTCAGTACGGCGCCAATCCGTCCCTGTCATTACAGTAATCCACTGCTCTCATAGAGAACAGTGGATTCCGTTGCTCCTCCCCGCTCGGCGAATCCGCCGCGGGGGGAGAAAGTGACATGCACATTATTTATGGCGCGGACGCGCCGTAAACAATGCATTGTCTATGGGGCCGGGAGCGGCGCCCCCGCCACGCTCCGGCCCCGCCCCCATCCCGCCCCTTATTCACAGCTGATTTGTGAGCTCAATACGGCTCACAAATCCGTCGGGAATAAGCCGTGTGAACACGGCCTAAGGGTTTCATTTCTCTGTAGCACCCCCATAAGGGCAAATTAAGCATTACACAATGATGCCTTTTTTATGCAGAAGTCCTCCAGTAAAATAATCACTTTTTTTATTATGGCCATGAGATGAAGATTCTAAATGGAGGATCCCTACTCCATTAACTTTGAAATCCCAAATAAGTTATATTATAAATGGGTTTTCTTAACTGGACAACCCCTTTAAATAATAAATATAATATGCAAATAATTTAATATACATTTTATTATTTTATTTGAGTGATAGCTTTGCCAGAGACAGAAGCCAGGTTCTCCAGATGGTACAAAGGAATTCAATGAGTCATTGTCAATAGCTGCATATTTCAAACCGACACATGCAAAAATATATTTCCCTAACAAAGACGCTTTAAAGTAACACTGCAGCTCATCAGTAGGATGCCAAGATTGAGCATTAATAGCTTGCTTCATATCTGTGGGTGATTATTTACTAGCCTAAGCCTAAAGGTTGCCAATAAACCTACCAGAAGCTTCTAAAGACATGACATCATAGTATGTGCTGTCCCAAGTTGTTTAAAGACATAGTAATCGTAGTGTATGTAAACTTTTGACTTTGCAGAAAGTAATAAAAATGGCTGAAAAATTCCCTCTCTCTCATTATTCTGGCATTTGACAAATATAAGTAATTTTGGTTCCTAATTGACCTAAAACGGGGAAGGTTTATTCTGATTTCATGTCAGATAGTGAGAAAAACATGTATATGTGTCTTTTTATATACTGTATGTAAACTTCTGGTTTCAACTGTATATAATGGTTTACTTTTTCTTACTTACTATTCGACTAGACTATGCAGTCATTTAATTGCTATAATAATACATAGCATTACATTACGGTATTGCTCGCTCTCTTTCGAGACCTAATAGGCTTCGTTACATGGCAGAAATGAAAGGCTTTCCTTTGATCACCGGGTGCCATGGAAACTATTGACACCCTGCAATCAGTTTGTGGGGTGCCAATGGTTAGACAAGCAGAGTTCCCTTCTATTCAGACCTGTTTTTTCTCCAAGATATAAACACACCTATGTAGCCTCGTACAGTCATGCTTAATTATATACAATATATGTACACTCATCTGACATTTATACTAAACAGTAAAATGCATGAGTTTTATTTTATAATGGCTCCTTTAACATTTTGATATAAATATAATTACTTGTTATACAAATCACAGCAAAGAAGGAAAAAGCAAATATTTTTACATAAGGAAAATTGATGAAGAGCCTAACAAGCAAATACACATAATGAGTTTATTAAAATGTCTTCATCTAATGTGCTTCGTAAAAGAGAGAACTAACAGTGTATGATATCCAGTACAGGAATATGGCATATCTTATGCTGATCGTTATATTTCAACAAGTGCAGTCCATACAGCAATCGTCTTTAGAGGCTCATTGTGCAGAACAAGCGATCTGTTAAACATTCTTTTAGATTTCTTTCTGAATGCAGACTAGTTTCATGAAAATCTGGTATGTTTTAAGAGTGCAACAAACTTATCAAGTGCCCAGAGCCCCCCTTTTCTAGGTGGCCCCACAGACTCGATATGCTGGAAGCAGGATAAACGAGCAAGAGCAAGGATCTGACCTTCTTTGACAAGGGCCAAGCTGTAATGTCTAGACAACTGTGTCACAGCATCTCAAAGATGATACACCTTGTAGGGTGTTCCCAGTATGCAGTAGTTACTACTTACCCAAAGTGGAAAGACAACAGGTGAACTATGTAATGAAATTCCATTACTGCCTGAGGCTCACTGCTGTGCCCTTGAAGTAAATGGAAGTGTAGATATCAAATTAGAGCACTGAGTAATGGAAGACTGAGAAGTGATCTGCCAATCCCTTTTTTTTATCATGGGAACAGTCAGGTGTGTGAGTCACTTTCCTTGGAAAGAGATGACACCAAGGATGCACTATGAGAAGAAGACAAGCCAGTAGGGGCCGTGTGATACTGTGGCCAATGCTCTACTGAGAAACCTTGGATCCTGGCATCATGTGGATGTTACTATGACACATATAAACTAATCTAAACATTGCACAGGCCAAGTCCTCCTCTTCACGGCAGCAATATTCCCTAATAACAGTGTGTTTTTTTTGGCAGTATAAGGTGTCCTCCAAAAGGAAAAAATTGTTCACCAATGTTTATATGAACAAGACAAAGGGCGACATGTATGAATTGTATTTTTTTTGGGCCTTTTTATTGCAACTTTTGTAGTTTTAAAATGGGTGAATTTTAAATCTGTCCTATGGGGGCATAGTTTTTGGGTTACAGCCCCAACACCCCAACGCCAGTTTTTTGTTTATTTTGCGGCAAACACTTTTTACCCCCATATTTTGTTGTAAAGGGGTGTCGTACACCAAAATAGGAATTTATCGCCGGGAACGACATTTTTGTAAGTGCCTTTTGGGGCACCTTAATATGTTATGTGCCCCCGTGGGAATGAGCCCCCAAAGAGCAATCCCATATACTCCCAATGATATGCTATGTGGGTGTTGAGAAATTTGGTTTTTTATGCAATGCGCCTTTTTTTGATACAATCCCCCTTTTTTGAACAATGCCCTTTTTTGATGCAATGCGCCCTTTTTTGATACAATCCCTTTTTTTTGATAAAATGCCCCCTTTTTTTGTTACAATGCCCCTTTTTTGATGCAATGCGCCCTTTTTTTGAAGGGTTGCCCTTTTGGGGCATTAAGTAATTATGCAAGGTATACCCCGCGCCCAATTTTAGAAAGTATCGGACTTTCAGGCGCACTTTAATGTTTTTTTGCGCCTAAAAATGGCATAGATCGCCCCTTTTCAGGGTTTTCGCCCCTTTGTGATTCTAGCCCCAAAAGGGCAAATTTAGGTCGGTAAACCACTTTTAACTTGGTCTGCAGTAATGCACCCTGTTTTACTGTCTTCCCATCATAAATGTATAGAATTGGGGCGGTTTGGTGTGATCCTCCCGAACGCCTCGATTAGGCGATTACAAAAATGCTGCGGGACCCGGTAATGCCCTACTTTTGGAGTGCACCTGCTCATATTTAGGAAAAAGGTTTTTCCAGTTTTTGGGGTAAAATGACCCCCGAATATGGGGAGCCCCGTTTTGCTTTTTAATCCCAAAGGTTCAAGATGTTGACTTGGCCTTCGAATTTCCAAATTCTCAGTTAAACTCAGCATCTGTTTGAGGTGCTTTAAAAACAAGTTTGATGCATGGAGGCCGCACGTCACAACTATAAGTCCTTTCCCTCAACATCCCGGCCCCCCTTTGTATGGGTAAAAAACAGTGAGGGCCTGTAAAAACTTTAAGGGTTTTATTGTTAGGGTTTCCCTTTGGGTGTTTTAAAAATATAAATTTTTTAGAAATTTTAAGAAAAACTTTCAATAGCAGCAATGATAGAGAATCTACTTTGCTTGTTGCCCAGGGCCCCTACTGTACTTTTTTTTTCAAAACCCTGACTGTATTTAAATTTGTATTTGTTTTTGAAACCCAGTATGTTATATAGTATGTAAAATTGAATGGGAAAGGTGTTTTTAAGCCCCTTACAAGACTTTTTTTTCCCTTTTATTTTTGGCATGTTCTTAGTCTGATTCATCCAGACCGCCCACCAGTAACAAATTTACAGCCTTCTCACAATATGGATACAGGAAATATTGTCAAGGATTGGTGGGTTGGGAAAGTCTTTAACTTATAAATGCGGTACATGGTCAGGGATGCAATATGTAACATTAGACATTCATCTATTTAGACCTTATATACAGAGTTATGCTGCATCAGCTTGCTGTTAGGGATTGGTATAGTACAAAAATTTGCTTCCCCAAAGGTTTGGGGACGGGCCCCCCCCCCAGCTACCTGAGGACCTATATGGACCAAACCCCCTGTAACAGAAATTTTAAAACCTAAAAATTTCAGGGCACCTGAGGTCTAGGGAAACTTTCTCAATTGCGTTGACAAAAAAAAAAAAACCACTTAAAAAACCAGGGGGAAAAGATATTCTTTTTCACCTTTTATACCAAAAGTTTTTATTGTACGGGCCCAAAGGGAAAAAGTGGAAAAACCCCAAAAATTAGAGCCCCCTTTAATTTCGTAAATTTGTTTCTGAAAATACATTTTGGAAGTTTTCATACTTTGGGCCTTTAATGTTAAACCCCCAATTTAATTTTTTCTTTGGAGGGCCTGAACCTAAAGAAAATTTGGAAAAAATGGGTTCACAGTGTGCACTGCTGTATACAAATTTTATTGTGGAAAAAACGGGGGAAAGTCATCCCCAGATGTTTTTCCGATTGCCCCCAAACCCTTTGCCCGTTAGATCCATTTCCCCCCCCGGGGGGTCACCCTGCCATCCCCTTGAAGTCTATCTGTAAGTTTTTAGTATGTCAGTTCCCATGGGGTTTGAGAACTCCTTGCAGTACTAATACTATTCAAATAAGGGACCGTTTTAAAAAGGAACCTCTGATGTCGGGCTGCTGCAAACTCACCCCTGGGAAAGGATTTTTGAAATGTAACTTTAAAAAAGAAAGATTGCCATGTATGAAAAACTTTTGATAAAAAAAAAGGGTAAAGTGATGTTGTACCAACGTTTAACCCTTTGTTTCCCCTCCTGTTTTCCCTGCACCAAAAATTAATGGTTGCCCCCCCTAAAACACTGCAACATCAATAAAACCCGAAGGGGCCCCACCCTATTTGGAGTGTCCCCCGGGGGGGGTTAGAGTATTGACTTTACTCCAAACTGTTCTCCCCCCTTTTTGGGACTTTTTTGGGCCCCAAAACGGGGAGAGAGGTATAAAGCTACCGTGAAAATTCTGAGTAAAGTAAATGAACAAACTATAAACCCCTCTTGCCCTCTCTTTGTCCCCTGCCTTCAGCCACTAAAAAAAAAAACCCCCCGAAAGTAGGTGGGGATATAATTTGCGGGAAAAAGGGGGAAGGATTGTAAAATGTTTATGTGGTAAATTCTGCAAGGACGACTTGTGGCCGTGAGAAGACATCCTGATGAATTGGACTGGATGGAGAAGAAAAGGAAAGGGAGCAACTCCAGTCATAGAAAACGTCACCTGTGAATCACTAAATGTAACTGCTTTGTAATCACTTTATGTCGGGCAGGGGCGGGTGTAAAAATGCCGGTCGCATTTGGTCAGGGTCTGGAAGTTTTATTTGCCCTTTTAAGTGGTTTTGCCACAAAAATTTAAAAATTGATGTGGGAAATTTTAAAAAAAAAAAAATTTTTTTTTTTTTTAAAAATTTTTTTTTTTTTGGGTCCCCCTTTTTTTTTAACCCTTTTCCCCGGGGGGAAAAAGGGGGAGGTTTTCCCCCCCCCTTTTAAAAAAAAAACCCCCTTTTTCCCCCCCAGCTACTGCGTGTTCAAACCCGGGGTTTCTGGGTTTTTTTTCCCCCTCTGTTTTTTTAAAAAAAAAACGGTTTCAAAAATAAAAAAAAAAATTTTTTGGGGAAAAAAAAAGGGGAAAAAAAAAACCGGTTTTTTCCGGGAAAGGGGGGGGGGTTTTGGGGGAAAAAATTTTCCCCCGGCCCCCCCTTTTTTAAAAAAAATTTTTTTTGGGGGGGGGAAAAGGGGGAAAATTTTTTTTTTCCGGGGGGGAAAAAAAAAAAAAAAAAAATTTTTTTTTTGGGGGGTTGGGGGGAAAAAAATTTTTTTAAAAAAAAAAAAAATTTTTTTTTTTTTTTTTTTTTATTATTTTTTTTTAAAAAAATTTTTTTTTTTCCCCAAAAATTTTTTTTTGTTTTTTTAAATTTTTTTTTAAAAAGAGGGGAAAAAAAAAAAATTTTTTTTTTTTAAAAATTTTTTTAAAGGGTTTTTGGGGTTTTCTTTTTTTTTTCCCCCCCCCTTTTTCCCCCTTTTGGGGGGGGGGGGGTTTTTTTTAAAAAAAAGGGGCCCCCCCCGGGGGGTTTTTTTTTTTTAATTTTCCCCCTTTTTTTAAAAAACCCCCCCCCTTTTTTTTTTGGGGGGGGCCCCTTTTTTCCCCCCCCCCGGGGGGGGGGGGGGCCCCCCCCCCCGGGGGGGGGGGTTTTTGGGGGGCCCCCAAGGGCGCTATGGGCCCCGGGCCCCCCCGGGGGGGTTAAAAGGGGGGGGGGGCCCCCCCCCCCCGGGGTTGGGGGGGGGGGGGGGAACCCCCCCCCTTTCCCCCCCGGGGGGGGGCCCCCAAAAGGGGGGGGGGGGGTGCCGGGGGGGGGGGAAAAGGGGGCCCCCCCCCCCCCCGGGGGGGGGGGCCCGGGGGGGGCCCCGGGGGTAAAAATTTTTTTAATTTAATTTTTTTTCCCCTTTTTTGGGGGGGGTTGGGGGGGCCCCCAAAAAAAAAACCCCCCAAAAGGGGGCCCCCAACCCGGGGGGGAAAACCCCCAAAAAAAAGGGGAAAAAAGGGGGGGGGGAAAAAAACAAAATTTGGGGGGGGGGGGGGAAAAAAAGGGGGAAAGGGGGAAAGGGGTTTGGGGAAAAAAGGGGGGCCCCGGGGGGCCCGGGGGGGGGGGGAAAAAGGGGGCCCCCCAAAAGGGGGGGCCCCCAAAGGGGGGGGTTCTTCCCCGGGGGGGGGGGGGGGGGGGGGGGGGGGGGGGGGGGGGGGGGGGGGGGGGGGGGGGGGGGGGGGGGTTTTGGGGCCGGGGGGTGGGAGGGAAAAAGGGGGGGGGGCCCCCCCCCCCCCCCAAACCCCCCCCCCCCCCCCCAAAAACCCCCCCCCCCCCGGGCGGGGGGTTTTTTTTGGGGGGGTTTTTTTGGGGTTTTTGGGGGGGGGGGGGGTTTTTTTGGGGGGTTTTTTTTTTTGGGGGGGTTTTTTTTTTTTTTTTTTTTTTTTGGGTTTTTTTTTTTTTGGTTTTGGGGTTTTTTTTTTTTTTTTTTTTTTTTTTTTTTTTTTTTTTTTTCCCCCCCCGGGTTTTTTTGGGGGGGGGGGGGGGGGGGGGGGGGGGGTTGGGGGGGGGGGGGGGGGGGGGGAAAGGGGCGGGGGGGGGGGGGCGGGGGGGGGGGGGGGGGGGGGGGGGGGTGGGGGGCGGGGGGGGGGGGGGGGGGGGGGGGGGGGGGGGGGGGGGGGGGGGGGGGGGGGGGGGGGGGGGGGGGGGGGGGGGGAGGGGGGGGTTTGGGGGTTTGGGGGGGGGTGTGGTGGGGGGGGGGTTTTTTTTTGGGGGGGGGGGGGGGGGGGGGGGGGGGGGGGGTTTTTTGGGTGGGGGGTTTTTTTTTGGGGGGGGGGGGGGGGGGGGGGGGGATTTTTTTGGGGGGGGGGGGGGGGGGGGGGGGGGGGGGGGTGGGGGGGGGGGGGGGGGGTTTTGGGGGTGTTTTTTGGGGGGGGGGGGGGGGGGGGGGGGTTGGTTGGGGGGGGGGGGGGGGGGTTTTTTGTTGGGTGGGGGGGGGGGTGGGAGGGGGGGGGGTTTGGGGGGGGGGGGGGGGGGGGGGCGGGGGGGGGGGGGGGGGGCGTTTTGGGGGGGGGGGGGTTTTTGGGGGGGGGGGGGGGGGGGGTTGGGGGGGGGGGGTTTTTTTTGGGGGGGGGGGGGGGGGGGGGTATCTACCTGGCAACAAAGGGCACTACCTGGCAACAATGGGGGCCCTACCTGGCAACAGAGGGGACCTCGACCTGGCAACAGAGGGGACATCTACCTGGCACCAATGGGGGCATCTACCTGGCAACAGAGGGGGCATCTACCTGGCAAGAGAGGGGGCACTAACTGGCAACAGAGGGGGCACTAGCTGGCAAACAATGGGGGCACTAGCTGGCAACAATGGGGGCACCTACCTGGCTAACAAAGGGGGGCACCTACCTGGCTACAGAGTGGCAACTACTTGGCTAAAAGGGGTCATCTACATGCCTGTAAGTGGAACTACCTGCTTAAGGGGGGTTACTACCTGGCTATAAGGGCATCTACCTGGCTTTCTTCCAAAGCCGTTATGCAGTTAGGTGGAGTGGGTGTGGCTTTTTGAAGGGGGCGTGGCATACAGACAAGATGGGCTTGTCCATGCAAATTTTTCCAGCGGCGCGCGTAGCGCGCCGCCCTCTAATATCTCCTGCTTTTTCATTTTCAAAAGTTGGCAACTATGTCTTATTGTGTGCCCTTTAATATCCCCTCTTTCATCCCTGTTCCCTGACAGGTTGGTTTCACACAAGTTTTTCTATTTGTATTATGGCAAATCCCAGCCTAGCTGTGGGTCTAATGCCCTGAACTAACCGCATCAAAATTCCTATAATGCTCTTAGTTTGGGTCATTAGATCCACATTTGGGCCAAGATTTTCAACCAAGCTTAAAAGAATATGGCTATGGGTGACAGGCTATACCTGTATATGTTAAATACTGTCTGAATTTATGGAAACTGAACTTGATGAGCGTGATACAAATCAGATCATCTTCTGGTGTGCGCCGCGGGATATGTTCATCTCCATCTTCCATTGACTTCTCTTGCAGTTTTAGTTATACTTTAATGGTTCAATCTAGCAAAAAGGAATTTGATTTCCCAAACCTTAATTTCTTATTTAAAGAAGCTTAAATCCGAATAGCTATGCTGTATTATCCTCATTACCCTTAGTCTTACCGTGAGCTGAAACAGATGCAGCCAAGGAGTCTCTCAGTAACATGATGCCCATTTCAATAGCAAACTGAGGAAAGCAGTCGTGAAAACAAATGACATGAACTGCTACCAGTAATCTATTTTACAAGGGCTCCTTACAGCTAAATATGACAAATAATGGCAATTTTATTGATTAACCAAATCAATGAAGGTTGATTTATAGAAGCTTGATAACCTGCAGCCAAGAAAATAACCCTTTTAATGGTTGATTTGACCTGACAGAAGAACTGTGAGGTGACTGTGAGGTCAGGAGAGAAGAGACATGGCTAAGTCAAGAATGTAGACATTTATCATTAAAGGGGTTTTGTCATCTCATAAAAACTTCTCTTCTCTAGATCGCTAGGAGCCAGAATCAGAAAATGGAGAGATTACTGCATTTGCACATTTCTCCCCATTCATTCCTATGGGAGTTATAAATAATCCAGAGGCCTCAGAGAAGATATAACAAGATGGCAAATCCCATTTAAAGGTGTCCAAAAAGCTGCCGTCACCCAGTCTTGCTAAATACCTTATGCATTTTCTGTCTGAAAACATTACAGGAGTCTATAGATAGCAATTTAGACAGTCTATTAGTGACTAATGCAGGTCCAAAAAGATCTCAAAGACCATGTTATATAGCTAAAGGATCAGTCTGGGCTGGCCCTACATTAGATGCTTGTTGTGGTGGCTTTTATTGTCATCCCGCTGTAGGTTGTAAAACCACCCTACAAGTGGTCTTATATGTACAGTATGTAATATATGTTTATTTACTGTTATGAGGGTGACAATGCACTTATAATTGGTGCTGGTGCTTAAGGCTATGTCTACACAACACACAATAACGGTCGTATTTTCGGCAGTTTTACTATTGAAGCCTCTTAAAATCCGACTGAATAGCAATCACGTAGACTTTAATACAAAAAATTACCTGTAGTCTCCACAGGTAATTTTTTTTCTGCTCGTTTTCTGGCACCGGCGGTTTTAGGAACATGTAAAAACTGACGGCGCCCAGCGGAAAAATTACCACAGAAGTCTATGTAAACCGCCTGGCAGGTTTTGGTCGTATTTTGTCACATTTTTGGAATTTTAACCACTCAGGGGGGTTAAAATTGACTGGCTGAAAACCGTTGAAAAAACATCCCGAAAGGTTTGCAAAAAAAAGTGACAAAAAATGCAACAAAAAACTAAAACCACTGAAAAAAACGCTAGTTTTTAAAACATATTTTAGCAAAAACTTGACAAAAAACTCAGTTTTATGGATGGTTTTAGGATTTGGTTTCCTTAGAGTTTTTTGTCCTATGCTATGTGGCCCTCGCCTAAAGCACCAGGCAGCATGGGATGCCTGCAGCCAGTTAAGGGAGACAAGCATCAGTGGATTCTGGGACGGAGAAGTGAGGGGCTGCAGGTATATAAGGGAGAGCCTGTCATGTTAGGCTCAGCTTTCAGTTGAGCTGTTACAGTTAAAAGAGCTCATCTGCTTACTAGCCAGCAGTGAAGCAGAGGCAGGCAAAGGCTAGAGACAACAAGCCAGATGAGAGAATTGCTCACAGATCGGAGAAATGAGAGAAAGAGATATATAGCTAGCCTGAAGTGTATAGAAGAAAGAGACAGGTAGAAAAGAGACAAGTGACACTTGCTGCAGGCCTGGTGGTGATGGGAAAGCTCAGACCATGGTGGGAACGCATACAGCATTGGCCGCAGTAATTGGGATTAAAAGCCCAGTTTTGTTTTGTGTTAGGGAGAACTTTTTACTAAAGAAAAAGAGTGTCACAATAACTGGATATTGGTGGCCAGTTACGGTTGGAGTTGGGGAGGCCTTTCTTTTGAAAAGAACATAGAGAGAGGCTGATGGTGGGAGAAGTCTGAAGAAGATGTAAAGGTCAATAGTGTGTACCTGTAACCTGTACCTATACTTGTACCGTGAAAACAGGAAAGTGATTGTGTAACTTAACCCCTTAATCCACCACAGTCAAATAATCTAAGTTTTTTTCCTCGCCCTGCCTTCCAAGAGCCCTAACTTTGTTTACTTTTTCATGTACATAGGCATATGAGGGCTTTTATTTTGCGGGACAAGATTTACTTTCTAATGGTGTCATTTATTGTATCATAGAATATAGTGGGAATCCACAAAAAATGTGGTGGCGAAATGTGAAAAAAAACCTACATGCGCCATGATTGCCTTCACTCTTCAGAAGTATAAATGATGTTTGATCTACATTCTGCAGGTGGATATCATTCCGGGAATACCAAATATGTACGGTTTAAATGATGTTATAGTACTGTAAGAAAAATTCTAACATCTTCTATTTTTTAAGTTAGTGCCATTTTATGCAACAAATAACTTTTTTTGTACTTCCACCTTAGTAAGGGTGCACTTTTTTCAGGCTGAAGAGCACTTTTTACTGGTACCATTTTGGGATAGATATGAAATTACAAAAAAAAACTGCAATTCTGGCGTTTGGAATAATGATAAATGATGTTATATTTTAACCTCTTTAGGACCGCCCTCCCTCTTTTGACAGCGGGCCTTTAAGGTCGATCGCCTGCAGCGATGTTTTTTAATGTCGCTGCAGACATCGGCGTTTTTGGCACCGGGCGCCAAAGCAGCACTGAGATCAGGGCTCTAATAAACAGCCCTGTTCCCATCACAGCTACGGCAAGTGCCGGGGAGTGGGGGAAATCTCCGCTCCCCGGTGTTTTAACCCTTTTATTGCCACAGTTCATCACTACAGCATAATCAAAGGGTTTCCCCTGCTCTGTCAGGTGATCGGGACACATGGTGACCCGACAGAGACCGAGGAACGGCTGCACAGTCAGCCAGTTCTCTCTCTGGTATTCCCAAACTTGTTGTTAAAAGTAAAGCACATTCATTGAATGTAGGGGAACCAGGTTGGAAATGCCTTTTCCCCCAGTACACCTGCACTCAGTTATACCTCAGACCTTCTAAACCATCAACTGAAATTAATTTTAAAGTGTTTGCACTTTTTATTGGATTGACACTGGTAAGTGAATGAGCTTCTGTAAAAGAATATTCCCAGAATGGATTGTGTACCCTTCATCAAGGGTCATAGATGCCTGAAAAACTGTTAAGGCTAATATGGACTAAAACATGTATTGCTGCATCAGGAAAATAATCTTCTAGTAGACGATCATGCGTTCAGTGGTCTGTCACAGTTCATCACTACAGCATAATCAAAGGGTTTCCCCTGCTCTGTCAGGTGATCGGGACACATGGTGACCCGACAGAGCCCGAGGAACGGCTGCACAGTCAGCCAGTTCTCTCTCTGGTATTCCCAAACTGGTTGTTAAAAGTAAAGCACATTCATTGAATGTAGGGGAACCAGGTTGGAAATGCCTTTTCCCCCCGTACACCTGCACTCAGTTATACCTCAGACCTTCTAAACCATCAACTGAAATTAATTTTAAAGTGTTTGCAATTTTTATTGGATTGACACTGGTAAGTGAATGAGCTTCTGTAAAAGAATATTCCCAGAATGGATTGTGTACCCTTCATCAAGGGTCATAGATGCCTGAAAAACTGTTAAGGCTAATATGGACTAAAACATGTATTGCTGCATCAGGAAAATAATCTTCTAGTAGACGATCATGCGTTCAGTGGTCTGTCTGTGTAACTTTCTCCTATCTCCCTACTGCATCTCTGGAGCTCAGCCACAGTGATCTTGGGGTTCTTCTTTACCTCTCTTACCAAGGCTCTTCTCACATGACTGCATGGTTTGGCTGGACGGCCGGGTTGAGGAAGAGTTGTGATCGCCCCAAATTTCTTCCATTTAAGGATTATGGAGGCCACTGTGCTCTTAGGAACCTTGAGTGCTGCAGAAATTCTTTTGTAACCTTGGCCAGATCTGTGCCTTGCCACAATCCTGTCTCTGAGCTCCTTGGGCAGTTCCTTAGACCTCATGTGCCCTGACATGCACTGTGAGCCGTGAGGTCTTAAATAGACAGGTGTGTGCCTTTCCTAATCAAGTCCAATCAGTTTAATTAAACACAGCTGGACTCCAATGAAACCATCTCAAGGAGGATCAGAAGGAAATGGACAGCATGTGAGTTAAATATGAGTGTCAAAGCAAAGGGTCTGAATACTGATGACCATGTGATATTTCAGTTTTTCTTGTTTAATAAATTTGCAAAAATATCTACATTTCTGCTTTTTTTCTTTCAAGATGGGGGGGAAGAGTGTACACTAATGAGCAAAAAATGAACTTTTTTGATCTTACCACATGGCTTCAATGAAAGAAAGAGTGAAAAATTTAAAGGTGTCTGAATACTTTTCGTGCCCACTGTGTCACGGGTGCCCCCGCGACCTCCTCCCCGGGTCGCGGGTGCATCCATGCTCAGCAGGCGAGCTGCACCGCGACCCACATGTCGGGTCGTGGGAGCACTCGCTCCAACTTACCCGGCCACGCTCCTGACTGTGTCTCTGCTTCCAGGCGTGCGCATTCCCGCCTCCTAGGGCGCGCGCGCCGGCACTGCTAGTTTTAAAGGGCCAGCGCACCGGTAAATTCCTTTGCCGGTCGCTGCCCCTATTTAAAGCCTGCCCCTTCCTGTGCCCGGCACCGGATCTTTAGTGCCATTTAGCCTACTGAGAAAGCGTTCCTGAAGTCTTGTACCGTACCGTTTGCCTCCGTCCCTCGACCACGAACCTTGCCGCTGCCCTGACCTTCCTGCCTGTCCTCAACCACGAACCTTGCCGCCTGTCCTGACCTTCCTGCCTGTCCCCGACTACGAGCCTGCCTTACGATTTTGTACCACGCTACACCTCGGCTGCCTCCGCAAGCAAGTCACTTCAGGGGTAACGACATGGTAGACTCCCGCCGCAGCAAGTCCATTCCGCTTTGTGGCGGGCTCTGGTGAATACTGGGACCTACTTAGATTCCGTTCCATGGCGTGGCTATTGCCATCACTTGCGGTGGTCCAGAGGATCCACTACCTCCAACTATGACACACTGTATGTCATGTCACATCACTAGGACATTTAAAAGGGATATTTCCATCACAGACATTTATGGTATATCCACAAATTATGCCATAAATAACTGAGAGATGCAGGACCCACCTCTGGGACCCTTGCCTCTCTGGAGAATGGGGGTTTAGTCTTCAGGTGGGTGCAGGCTTTGGATTTAGGTCACATGTGTCAAACTCAAAACTTTTGGTTCAACTTCTGCCTGCCACGTCATTTTATGTGGCCTGCAAGTGCTCAGACACTGCTAGCAGGTATGGACAAAGTCCACATGGAATATGCAGCCAAAGCTTGGTATAGGCATCTGCACCAGCACAGGAGCAGGTGCCATGCTGAATTAAGAGTTCCAACACCAACCTGTTTAGCAACTCACAGACTGTGACACAGCTCTGACAACCCTACCTAAGCACCCCAGTCATTCTCCAAGTCCCTCCAATAGCCCTTTAAGGGCAACCATAATACTGATGTGGCCCTCTGTGAAAAATATGTGTTCACTGAGCAAAGCAAAAAAATATCCCATTAAAACATAACATTTATTAAATATCAATATTAGGAAAAACTCAAAATCCACTATAAGCTTGAATGTCACTCACCCAACTATAGTGTTGGGTAAACCCAGTTGCACCAGCTGAACCCCTTCAACACTATGGTTAGATGAGTGACATTCAAGCTTATGGGACCACCTAAGCAATTGAGGAGGGTCTACCCATGTAGATTACAGAAAGGGTGGACATGTGGTGACACAACTTAATTGCAACCACCAACCATAACAGAGACTGTGAGTTTATTTGAACCTAAAAACTGTGCTTTGCTATTGAGAACCATCAAACCTATAAACTACACATATTATGAGCAAGTTGTCAGCAAAACTGGGGTTTTGAACTGATAATGTGATGCTTTCTGTCTTTGTTTGAGGTGGCCACCTATTGCCTTGCCCTTCACCCCTGTTTGGTCACTTTATGGGTGCATCACCCTATTTTAGACATCTTGTAGAATATATACTTATTACTTTGGAACCTAACAAATAACAACATATTATTCATAGTTCATGTATTGGAATGGGTTATATAGGTTATAAGCTTTATTAACTTAGAAGGACAAAAAGGTCATAATAACACCAAGGACCAACCATTTCTCAAGGTTCACTAGCAACTGCATTGAAGGTGGTCTGCTGGAATTTGATGGAGCTGCTTGATATCTACAGAAGCTATAATTTCTGCGGGAATATAAGGGCTCTATATAGCTCATAAATCTAGAGAGCTGTGGAAGATTTTGGTGCCATAATTAAAAAATAATCAATCAATTTCAGCTTTTTTCCTTGTTTTGCCTAATTATCTAAGAAATGCATAGGTGGTACAATTATCCTTCATTTGACCATGCAGTATCGTGCTCCATCACATATGATATATAATACAATTTCCGTTAGTTTGATCCTCCATGCTTGTCACATCACAGTTCACCATGTAACAGCGTTATCAGTGTATAGTAATGTAACAATATGAGTCACACTTTCAGTCGTACTCCCACTCACTATCCAAGTCACTGATATAGTTAAAGATTGGGAAGAATGTTGCTTAACTTCTTTTAAAACACGGTTGTTGGCAGTAATTTTTATGTTCAAACACTTTATCATTCAAAATACATAATATAAGATAAATGGTCCAATAGAATTAATAAAGATTTGTCAACTGCTGCTCACAGATCACTAATTACTAATTAAAAAGGATTAGGAACTATAACAGAATTCACAAGACGGTATTAAAAGTAGTGGGGCCAGGAGCCAAACCGTAGATTAGGACCCTAATACTACACAGCACAAGCAATGCTAAAAAAAATATAATCATGCCTTGCCAGATGGCCTCTGCTATGGCAGAGTGAATCATTTTCTGATCTTTAACCCATTGATGACAAAACAAACTTTTGCCAAAAGAAGAGCATAGGACCTCCATTCTGACATTTGGCTGTGGTTCCAGTGATTGGGCTGCCACCAATTTATCAGTTATCACCAATATAGTGGATTGGTGGAAACGTGTTGTTATAAAAATAACACTCTAAGGATCAAGCCATTTTTTTTTTTTTTTACTTCTTGCATAACATTAGTCAGAATATTATAAAGTTACAGAAGTAGCAAAGATTAACTGGACAGGTAGCGCTGAATGATATCATGGCACAGAATGTTATGTTAAATTTTTCAGTGTTTAAATTTTTGTTTATGTCACGTTCTTTTCTTCCTCCTCACCTTTTAACAGCCATAATTTGATTATTTTTCTATCTACCTAGAAGTATGAACAGGGGCGTAGCTAAAGTCTCATGGGCCATGGTGCAAAGCTTCAGTTTGGGCCCTCTCCCTCCAGACAAGGGCTCTATACAGCTGTTGGCCATGACTTCTTAGGGAATGTTCACACAGCGTTTTTGGATCCGATTTTGGATCCATGTTAGATCTGAAAATCGCATCCAAAAACGCTGTGTTGATCGGATCCTAAATGGATCCAACACGTATCCAGCATGCAGCTGCGTGTTTGGATGCGTGTTGGATACAGCAGGATCGCACCCTATAGTTTATTATAGGGCTCCTTAGACGCATTAGAAAGACACAGTGAGGCACGCATCGGCGATCACTTGTGTGAACCCTGATGCGTGTTTCATACTAAAAGCAATGTAAAGCACACTGCACATTGTTAGATACGTGTTTGGGTCCATTTGGGGTCCGACAGACAATTCCAAACACGTATCTAAAAGCCTATGCAAACACTGAGCCAACACGCCATGTGAACATACCCTAAGAACAGGTTCTTAGCATGAAGAATGCCTACTGTGTAGCATGAAAAATTATTTCTACTTAAAGGGATTGTAATCACGGCGCAAGTATGTTTTTTTCACATTTTGCCCCACTTACAATTTTTTTGTATTTTCCCAGTATATTCAATGGTAATATGAATGACACTATTAGAAAGTACATCTTGTCCTGCAAAATAAAAGCCCTCATACGTCTATGTAGATGGAAAAAATAAAAAAAAAGTTATGTTTCTGGGAAGGCAGGGAGGAAAAAATGTACGTGAAAAAATAGGCTGCAGTGGGAAGTGGTCAAATACCACAATTCTATAGATTGCAGCATGATGGACACAGCGATCCTTGTTTTGTGTGACTTTTTATATAAATATATAGCTCTATGTGATGTTTACAGTGATTTAGTGACTGGAGCTCTGTGCTCTGCGGTCGGTGCTGGATCAGATTTCTCATTCACAAATAGCAGTGATCACTGAGCTCCAGTCACTAAATCACTGCTAGCTGCACAACTGCTTACCGACAGCACATGTTTCATTTACCATGGGGGGGGGGGGGAGCAGCTTACCTGCACATATCAAGCTGCTCTACCCCTTCTGTCTCCGCTACAGGCTCAGTCTAGAAGGCAGCTTCCTGCGCTCTCATCAGGGGACTGTAGCTCATCCCACTTGGGGGTGGAGCTATTTGTTCTTATCCCAGAGGGACTTGCTTCCCTGCACTGAGCTGAGCCAACTCCGCTGATACATCCCGGGCTCTATGTGATGCAGTGAGGCAGTCACATGGTGAGGGGGGTCCTGTGGGGGCCCGGTCGCAGTTGTGACCGCTGCGACCACTGTAGCTACGCCACTGAGTATGAGGACTTGTGTTTGCGGGACAAGATGTGCTTTTACTGGAACCATTGATCACACCGTGTAATGTACAGGGAAACCCTAAAAACATTCTTTATGGGGTATAACATGAAAAAATAACATGCAATTGCGCCATTTAAATGAAGTTCACAGTTCGGCATAAATGGCATGCTCTTTGTACTGTATTATATACAAGTCGGTAAGGATCTGATGATTTTTTTTTAGTTTTGCTCTGTAGCACCTTTTGTTGTAACCAATAACTTTTTTTATTTTTCCATGTACGGACCTAAGTGAGGGCTCTTTTTTTTTGCAGACTGAATGTAGTTTTTATTGCTACTGTTTTGGAATACATGCTATTTTTTAACACTTTTTTTTCTAGTTTTTCCAGAATGCAAAATGCCAGTAGCTTGTAGTTGCAATCTACTGTCCCTGAAATGTGGAGGTCTGAGCAGGCACCAAGAGAGGTAACATGTAGCGTAGGTTCCCACCTGTATTGAGGTCGTCTTGCTGATGGCAGGTGGACTTATACAGTTTTGATCAAAATGTACACAAAGAACCTAAATTTTCATGGGTGTTTTTAGTGCTAGTAGTGTGCTGCTGTTATTGCATTGTATTTGTATTTTACGGCCACACCAGCTTGCACCTATGCTTATTTAGAAAAAAAAAATTGGGATGTGCAGACCAAACATTGTTTTTTCTAAACTGTTTGTATGGGTGACTGGCTGTCCCCTCTTTGTTTTTTTAGCACAGTGTCTACCTGAACAGGGTTTTAAATCAATGCAGAGTAGCTTGTAGCTGGAATCTCATCTCTCTGAAATGTGAAGGTCTGAATAGGAACCATGAGAGGTAACATGTAGCGTAGGTTCCCACCTGTATTGAGGTCGCCTTGCTGATTGGCAGGTGGACTTATACAGTTTTGATCAAAATGTACACAAAGAACCTAAATTTTCACAGGCGCGCTCGGTCCCCTGCCAGCCCCGAGGCGTACTTACCCGGCCACATTCCTGCTGCGGCTTTCTCTGTCCCTTGGCGCGCACGGTCCCGCTCCCTAGGGCACGCACGCGCCGGCAGTGTTAAATTTACAGGGATAGCGCACCGTTTGCTGCCCCTATTTAAACCTGCCTCTTCCTAGTAACCTCGCTGGTTCTTTAGTGACAATTGTTTTTTGATATAGCATTTTGTGAAGTCCTGTCCTGATTACCGTGTACCGTACCTTCTTGCCTACGTCCCTCGACCACGAACCTCTGCCGCCTGCCCTGACATTATCGCCTGCCCCCCCGACTACGAGCCTGCCTGTCGTATCTGTACCACGCTGACCTTTGGCTGCCATCACAAGCAAGTCCCGCCAGTGGAAGCGACCTGGTAGACTCCCGCCGCAGCAAGTCCATCCCGCTTTACGTCAGGCTCTGGTGAAATCCGGGACCTACTTAAATTCCGCTCCCTGGCATGGGCTTCCACCATCGCTTGCGGTGGTCCGGCGGATCCACTACCTCTGTGTGTTACAGCAAGTCCTTACATATAATATCAGAAAGGGCTGCTGGAAGCTGGAAATCACTTTCTATTTTAAGAGTATAGCTTTAATTTTTTAAATGACTGGAAAAATGAAAGATGACATTTTATTGTTAGACAATTTTGAAAAATGAAACCCAGTGTACCAGAAAAAAGGGAAACAGGACCCTCACCTGGTGCAAAACGGAGCTGCTCATCGTGGTACATGTAAAAGCAGGGGTTCAAACACATTATAACTTGTTAAAAAAAGACAGGTCACACAAAAGATGGATTGTAAGGCTGCAGTTTATTAGGGGGTAAAAATGTACATAACATGAAGCTCTTTAAACTCCATATTTTATTACTTCAGCCATTAAAAATCTGAAATCATATACCTCAACATAACCTTAAAATACCATAGTCCACCCAAGTCAGGGAAACTAATTCCCCAACCCCCAACAGACTGTGCTAATTCCACCATGTTTTGCAAACCAACATTAAAGATGTTCCGACCTATACCAGAAAGACAAAAGCCAAAGGTGTCATGGCAAAGAACTGTCTGTGGATCTGAAAAAATGAATTGTTGTTCTACATAAAGATGGCTTAGGTTATAGGAAGATTGCCAACACCCTGAATCTGAGCTGCAGCATGGTGGCCAAGACCATACAGTGGTTTAACAAGATAGGTTCCACTCAGAACAGGCCTTGCCATGACTGACCAAAGAAGTTGAGTGCACATGCTCTGTGTCATATCCAGAGATTGTCTTTTCAAAATAGACATATGAGTGCTGCCAGCATTGTTGCAGAATTTAAAGGGATGGAGGTCAGCATGTCAGTGCATAGACCATACATAGCACATTGCATCAAATTGGTCTGCATGGCTGTGATCTTTTAGAGTGCTTTCACACAGTGCAGTTTTGGTGCAGTTTTAACTGCGCTCCAATTAAACTGCCTTTATTACCAGCAAGTTTTCTGTTATCTAAACTGTTTGGAAAGTGAGTAATCAATTGGTGTGTTTGTAATCCACAAGACTTCAGACACAGTCATTGATTACTCACTTGAAACACCTTTCTGAACACTTTAGACCAGGGGTTCCCAAACTCCAGTCCTCACGCCCCACCAACACGTGATGTTTTCAGGATATCCCACATAATGCACTGACAATAATTAAGTCACCTGTGCAGCATAATTAAATCACTTGTGCACTGCTATGGAAAGCCGGAAAACATAACCTGTTGGTGGAGCGTGAGGACTGGAGTTTGGGAACCCCTGCTTTAGACAATTGAAAGACGGTTGCTGGTAATAAAGGCAGTTAAAACCGCACCAAACTGTGCTGTGTGAAAGCACCCTTAAGGAATCCTCTTCTAAAGATGATGAACAAGAAATCCTACAAACAGTTTGCTGAAGACGAGCAGACTGAGGACATGGAACTCGAACTGCTGTGGACGACAGTCCTGTAGTCTGATGAGACCAAGATAAACTTCTTTGATTCAGATGGTGTGAGACGTGTATGTCGCAGGAACATTGCTAAGGTCCTGAAACATTTGGGTTCGGGCCATTTGTGTTACATTTTGCTCAGTAGGGCTGGGTTCACATGGTATTTTTCATGCCATATTGTGAATGCGGCATGTATTTTTACAGATAAAGACTGTATGTTTCTGTCACTAATTTTCTGCAAAATTCACATAGATCATGACCATCACCTCAGCACTACGCTGTACAATAAAAGTCAGCACTGACAAACTTGATTTTTTAAAACCACTCATTTATGTGTAATAGTGTAATACCTCTACGCAATAGTCACCAAATAATACACCTATACATGGGGCAAATATACCATATGCATTACCGTCATACTGTTACTGAAAACAAATCCCATAATACCAAGACTATTAATCCCAATTATACTACTAATTAAAGACCGAATAATACTGCCAGACCATGACCACATGCGAGCACCACATAGTGACTACCAGTTGTACACTGGCTCTGCCAACATATAAGTAATTATAGGGTAGTTACTAGAGATGATCGAGCCCTAAAAAATTTGAGTTTGAATCGAATCTCGAATTTTGAGAAGTTCAGTTCGAAGTTTGAGTCAAGCTCAAACTGAACTTCAAACCCCTTAAAAGTCAATGGGAGGTGATGTTCAGGTTAATTTTTATACCTACACAGTTGAGGAGAAGCCGTAACTACCCTCCATAAGAGTAATATGGATACGTGGAACAACTTAGTGAAGAAAATTTGGCTCTAAGAGTCACAGAAAAAAATTGTGAGGCTAAAATAATTCATTATTTTCAATGGTAAACTGAAAAGATGAGGACAACATTGCTATAGGAGGTGCAGCAGTAGCTCTTTGACATATAAGAAGATACTGATATTGGAAGTGGAACATGGTAACTGGCAGGAGCCCCCTATCACTTTTTGCAACAGGGCCCAAGAACTTCATGGTACGCCTCTGCAGGCTGGACTAGATCAGACAGCAGTACCAGGCCCGGACTGCCCATAGGGCAAACCGGGTATTTGCCCGGCAGGCCGCTGGGGTCCGGGCCGCAGTACCGGCTCGGATCGCCCGCCGAGGAGGATGATGTTCCCCCCCGGCGGGCCCCGAGTCCCGGCGCTGGTCTGTGGCGCGCTACAGGGGCTGCAATGGTCGCATCAGCGACCGGACCCCTGTGGCAGGGGGGCGACAGGCCTCCCCTCGCCACACGGCTGCACTGCTGGGTCACCGACCCAGCCATGCAGCCATCACGGCCGCCGCCTGCAGCAGCCGAGGCTGAACATCTGGGATCTACTGATCCCGTCTGTTCAGTTCCACGAGGCCGCGGAGCAGCGCGCGATGTAATGACGTCATCGCCGCGCCCGCTCCGCAGCCTGTCCCAGGAAGCCAGCGGCCGCTCCGGAGCAGGTGAAGAGGAGGGGACAGCGGGTGAGTATGATTTTTTTATTTTTTTTTAAACTACTTACTGTCCCTGGCTGTCTATAATAGCCCTGCCCTGGCTACCTATACCCTGCCATTGCTACCTATACCCTGCCTGGCTATATGATGCCCTGCCCTGGCTAACAATGACCTGCCCTGGCTACCTAGTACCGGCCCTGGCTATATGATGCCCTGCCCTGGCTACCTATACCCTGCCCTGGCTATATGATGCCCTGCCCTGGCTACCTATACCCTACCTGGCTATATGATGCCCTGCCCTGGCTACCTATACCCTGCCTGGCTATATGATGCCCTGCCCTGGCTACCTATACCCTGCCCTGGCTATATGATGCCCTGCCCTGGCTACCTATACCCTGCCCTGGCTATATGATGCCCTGCCCTGGCTACCTATACCCTGCCCTGGCTATATGATGCCCTGCCCTGGCTATATGATGCCCTGCCCTGGCTACCTATACCCTGCCCTGGCTATATGATGCACTGCCCTGGCTACCTATACCCTGCCCTGGCTATATGATGCCCTGCCCTGGCTACCTATACCCTGCCTGGCTATATGATGCCCTGCCCTGGCTAACTATACCCTGCCCTGGCTATATGATGCCCTGCCCTGGCTATCTATACACTGCCCTGGCTATATGATGCCCTGCCATGGCTACCTATGCCCTGCCCTGGCTACCTATACCCTGCCCTTGCTACCTATACCCTGCCTGGCTATATGATGCCCTTCCCTGGCTACCTATACCCTGCCTGGCTATAGGATGCCCTACCCTGGCTACCTATACCCTGCCCTGGCTACCTATACCCTGCCCTGGCTGCCTATAATAGGCCTGGCTACGTATTCACTGCCCTGGCTGCCTATAATAGCACTGCCTGCCTATACACTGCCCTGGCTGCCTATAACAGCCCTGCCTGCCTATACACTGCCCTGGCTGCCTACATACTGCCCTGCCTACCTATATACTGTACCTGTCTGCCTATAAGTGGCCCTGTCTGCCTGTATACTGTTCCTGCCTGCCTCCATACTGTCCCTGCCTGCCTACATACTGTCCCTGCCTACCTATATACTGGCCCTGCCTGCCTGCATACTGGCCCTGCCTATCTACATACTGGCCCTGCCTACCTAATGGGGGTCTACCTATTTACATGCCACTTATCTGACATTTTTTTTATTTCAAATTTTTAGGGTCTAACATACGCTGTTTGGGGAATTGATAGGAAAGTGCTGGAAGAGAGAGCAGTCTAAGATGTATTTGTGGTAAATTCTACAGGGACGAGTAGTGACCACTAGAAGAAGACACTGCATGCTGTACTGGACGGAGAAAGAAATGGAAGGGAACAACAAGGGAAGGCATCATGGAGGTTTGGGCCAGGAGGAGAAGAAAAGGAGAAGACAACTCCCATCAGAGATGACGTCTCCTGTGAGTCCCTGCTGTCAGGGGTCATTTTACTTCTGTGCTGAGTCAATGCTGTGTTCATGTGATGGTGACCTGACTACTGGGGATGTGATTGGCGGGGTTGTAGGTTATGTTGGTGCTTATGCAGTGTCAGTGTGGGCTTGTCCCTGATTGTAAAGCAAGCGCACACCTGACTCTGATGAGGGGTTTCTCTGCACCACTGTTTCTTTCTTATTTGTATATAGGGAGCTCGCACACGGAGCGGTTTTGGTGCATTTTTTGCTGCGCTTTTTTTGGGGCAGAAATGTTCAGCATTAACTACTCTGCCTTTCTGCACAAAATGCATCAAAAACGCACCAAAAACTCTCCATGTGAAAGCACCCTTATAGTGTAGTTTATTTTAGACAGTGTCGAGGTGCGAGAACAAGGGACATTTTGTAAGCGGATATTGTATGTGGGCTGGTGGGGGTTTAGTACCAGGGCTGATTTTTATTCCCAGTCTGGCCCTGAGCAGTACCATTGGTGGCAGCGAGGACATGCCATTGGGGAAAAGCAAGGTTCTGGTTCGACTACATTAGACAGCAGTACCATTGGTGGCAGCAAGAACATGGCAATGGGAAACAACGAGGTTTCCGATTCCACTATATTAGGCGGCAGTACCATTGGGGGCAGTGAGAACATGACAATGGGGAATAGCAAAGTTCCGGTTCCACTACATTAGACGCCGTACAGCAGCCTGCCTTCTGTGTACCAGGTGTGGGAGTATACGAAACGCTTTTATCCCAACCATCCCAAAGCTAAAAGCCTGAATGTTGGCATTGTCTGGCTGTTGGCCTTGGAAATGTTGCCTTTCCACCTGGTAGACACAGATGGGTTCCGCCACGTCATGGCCCTGGCATGGCCCCAATGTCAGATGCCGAGCAGGCATTTCTTCTCCAGAAAAGCTGTCCCTGCGCTGGCCCACCACGTTGCAGAAAAGATCTCCAGTGCATTGGCTGCATCTGTGTCCACCAAAGTCCATCTCACTACAGACACATGGACTAGTAAGCATGGTCAAGGGCATTTCATGTCACTGACTACTCACTGGGTGAGTTGGGTGGATGACAGTGCCTCTGGTGATGGGTCTGGGCTGACACTCTTCAACACTGCTGGATGGTGCAAAGTCCAAAACCCCAACCTCGACAGGTAGCATCACGTGCCAAGAGAAACCAGGCCGTTCTCAAATTAATTTGTCTTGGAGACCATCAACACAGAGGTCAAGAGCTGTGGATGACTCTGCGTACTGAGACCAACCAGTGGTTGAGTGCTAAGAACCTGGCGCCAGGCAAGGTGGTGTGCGACAACGGGAGCAAACTCCTAGCTGTCCTTAAGATCGGTAGGCACATCCCTTGCCTGGCACACGTCATACACCAGGTTGTGCAGAAATTTCTCAAGCGCTACCTGGGTCTTGACTGTTTGCTGAGGAAGGCTTGAGATCTTAGCTCACACTTCCGACGTTTGCACCAAAATGGTCAGTCGGGACAATGCCCCTGTCAGCAGGACCATTCTGGTTATATTTTTACTGGAACAAGTGGTAGGCACTCTGTGGCAGCAGGTCCCAGCAGTGATGGAGGCAGACGCCGGAGGATGTAGAAGGCCAGACTGTTATTATTATTATTTATTTTAGTGCGCCCTTAGTTCCAGAGCTCTGTACATTTGTCGTGGTTAGATAAATTACATTGGTCAAGCAAGTAGAAGGTGACGATAAGTAACTAACAACTGGTACAGAGGGAAAGAGAGCCCTGCCCGTGAGGGCTTACAGTCCATAGGGAAGGAGGGAAGAGACAGAAGGTGAGGAGCAGACATGTTTGTGGGGTGGAGTAGTGCAACGCGGTTAATGTTGGTTATAGTCAATCCTGAAGAGATGGTTTTTCAGGTTGGTTTTGAGGCTGAGAGTGGGGGAGAGTCTGATGTGTTTGGGCAGTGAGTATGGGGGAAGCACGGGAGGAGTCTTGGAGACTGTTGTGTGAGGAGCTGATAAGAGGAGAGCAGAGAAGAAGGTCCGGTGAGGAGCGGAGATTGCGTGAGGGGAGGTATCTAGAGGTTAAGGCAGAGATGTATGGAGGGGAGAGGTTATGGAGCCTTGTAGGTCAAGGTTACTAACTTGAACTGGATTTGCTGGGCAATGGCTAGCCAGTGCAGGGATTGGCAGAGGGGGGGGGGGGCAGAGGAGTATCAAGGAGAGAGGTTAATCAGATGGGCGGCAGATTTAAGAATGGTTTTGAGGGGAGTGAGGGTGTTAGACAGGAGGCCACAGAGAAGGATGTTGCAATAGTGTAGGCAGGAACTGATGAGGGAAAGGATAAGCATTTTTGTGCTATCAAGGTTAAGGAATGAGCGGATTCGGGAGATATTTTTCTGGTGGAGGCGGCAGGCAGAGGCAAGGGTTTGGATGTGTGGTTTGAAGGACAAAGCGGAGTCAAGGGTTATCACAAGGCAGCGGACTTGTGGAGCCGGTGAGAGAGTGTAGCCATTGACAGTGATAGAGAGATTAGGTGGAGGGATAGAGCGGTGGTTCGAGGTCAAGAGTGGGTGCAGGATGGCAGTTCAGCTCACAGAGTAAAGCGCATGAGGCTAGCCAGGGCTCTGGTGACGGTCAGGATAGGGAAGTGGAGGAGGATGAAGAGGCAGGGGTAAACACCACCGGTACTGATTACCCTTAAGTGGTAAGAGGTTGGCACAGATAACAGGAAGAGGAGGAAGATCCGGCTAGTCCCCCTCGACCCCAAGGCTTGGGAGATACTGGCAGCATCTCACACATGAGTGCTTGGATGCTACGTTACCTACAACATGATCCATGCATCAAGGCAATCAAAATGAACTGCGATTACTGGGTGGCCACCCTCCTTGATCCATGTTACAAGACAAAAGTGAGCAATTTCCTTCCACCACAGAAATTGACAGTAGAATGCAGGATTTCAGTACAGGACAGTAGACACCGTGTTCATTGACCAACTCAAGACTTATTTTGCATCTTCTTCCCATTCTAATGTCACAGTGAAACAACGTCAGCAACGCGGCAGCAGTAGAACGGCATGTAGCTGCAGCAGCAGACATTGTGGCAGAAACCTACTGGGTGACATTTGGCAATCGATTTTTACCACCTCACTAATGCCTGCAATGCAGGGCAGCATTCAGACACACAGAGACCACATTATAGACCATGGTCCATGATTACCTACAGCTCTACATCAATGTTTTTGGACTTACTCTGGACCTATTCAACTTCTGTGTGTCCAAACTGGATGAATGGCCTGAGCTTTCTTTGACACGCCATAGAAGTTTTATTCTGCCCAGCAGCCAGCGTTATCTCAGAACACACACTTAGCACAGCTGGCGGGGTGATAACTGACATCACTGACAGAACTGTCTACAGCCATTGAAAAGAATTAAATTTTTTTAGTCTTTTTCTGTCACTCTTAAAGGCCAATTTTCTTCACTACATTGTTCCACGTGTCCAGCTTCCTATTACAGATGGTAATTATAGCTTTTCCCCACTTGTAGAAGTTCCCCACTGCCATGTCCTCACTGCCACCAATGGTACTGCTACCTAATCTTGTGAAACCGGAACCTCGCTGTTCCCCATTGCCAAATATGCTTGAAACTGAACCTCGTTGTTCCCCATTGCCAAATCTTATAGAACCGGAACCTCCCTGTTCCCCATTGTCAAATCTTGTTGAACCGGAACCTCCATGCTCCCCATTGGCATGTTCTCGCTGCCACCAATGCTGCTGCCGTCTAATCTAGTCCAGCCTGCAAAGGCGTAAATTCAAGTTCTTGGGCCCTGGTGCAAAAAGTGAAATCCCCCCCCCTCCTGTATCAGGGTTGCCATCAGTCATCTATTAACCCCATACAGGGGCCCTCACTCGAGATGGGCGAATCGATTCTAACGAAGTGGAATGCGTTTAGAATTTCAGGAAAACTTTGGTTCTGAACGAAGTCAAACTTTGGGGTACTTCGGGTGAACGAAGTGTGCTTTTCATTGATAAAATGGCTGCGAGCACATGGCGTTACATGGGGCAAAGAACTCTGGGAGGAAGAAGGGCATAGCCTACATGACATGTGCAGAGATGAAGCCAATCAGAGACCGGCGGGATTCTGTGACGTCACCGAACTATATAACTCCGAGCTCACACTCCTCTCACTGTACTGATTAGGGAAGGTGCTGCTGCGGCTGATTGTGATAGCTCTTACTGAAGAACTGATTTTTATACAGCGATTTTTGTGGGGTGTCTCAGCTTGTCTCAGAGACTGCTTCTCTTAACGCTCTTTTTTGATTTTTTGGGGTTTGGGTTTGAAGCCCATGTGCGCCCACTGCAGCTGCAAAAATTTTTAATCCTATTCTCACGCACTTTAAATACCCAAAGGGGGATCTAAGTCTTCCTTTTGTTTAATTTTAAAGAAACGCGTTTTTACAATACAAAATCACTTCATTTTGGCTGCTCAATTTTTTTGCGCAATTTACATCCAGGGGTTAATTAAGCTTGTTTTTTTTGCTGTGGTGACTCCAAGAAACCGTCTTTTCCCCCAAAATATACTTTTTTTCCTGTAGCAAAATTCACAAGCGAAGGTTATTAAAAATTTTTTCTCTTATTGTGTAGCAAAAAAACACGCCTTTTTAACACGTACAAAGCTAGTAGTTTTGGTGGCTCAATTTTTTTGGCGAAATTTTACACCCGGGGGTTAATAAGCCTGTTTTTCTGCTGTGGTGACTCCAAAAAAAAGGCATTTTCACCGCCAAAATAAATTTTTTTCCCTTACATTTTTCACAAGCGAAGTTAATTACAATTTTTCTCTTATTTGTACGTAAAAACACGCCATTTGTAACAGCTACAAAGCTAGTAGTTTTGGTTGTCAATTCTTTTTTGCGAAATTTTAAAAATCCAGGGGTTAAAAAACTTTGTTTTTCTGCTGTGGTGATCCAAGAAACCGCATTTTTCACCCCCAAAAATATAAATTTTTCCTGTAGCATAATTTCACAAGCAAGGGTTTAATTAAAATTTTTTCTCGTAGTGAGGAAAAAAAACATCCCATTATAACACGCTACAAACAGTAGTTGTGGTGGCTCAATTGTTTGGCGCAATTTACCCCGGGGGTTAATTAAGCTTGTTTTTCTGCTGGGTGACCCAAAGAAACCGTCATTTTCCAGCCAAAAAAAAATTTTTCCTGTAGCATAATTCACAAGCAAAGGTTAATTACAATTTTTTTCTCTTAGGGTGTACGTAAAAAAACACCCCATTATAACACGTAAAAAGCAGTAGTTTGTGGGGCTCAATTTTTTTTGCCGCAATTACACCCGGGGGTTAATTAAGCGTTGTTTTTCTGCTGTGGTGAAAAAGAAACCGTTTTTTTCACCGCCAAAGAAGCAATTTTGCCTGTACAAATTCATGTCCAAAGGTTAATTAAGCCGTTTTTTTTTTTAATTTCAGTAAAATACCAGTGTTTTTAAAACGACACATACAAGAAATTTTTTCCTGGCCATTTGTGGAGCGCAATTTATATCCCAATGGTTACCCAAGCTTGTTACTGGGTTATTTTGGGGTCAAATACAGGGGGTAATTTTCATATACAAAAAAACTTTTCAAACGTGTCTGTACATTTTTGAACAAAAAGTATGGGCAGACAGAGAGGGGCAGCTGTGCACCTGCGGATGGCAGTGGCCAAACTTTGGAACAGGCCCCAGGTGCAGCACGCAAGGGGGGGTCGCAGCAGTGGTCACTCGGGAGGCCACAACTGCCGTGTCATCGACGCCCCTGTGTTGTTCGCAACCCAAGGGTTTTTGATTGGGTTACTAGGTCATCCACTTTCCCCCAGATGACATTGACAACCCCCGCCAAAGGGCGGGGGGGAATCAACCCAACCCCCAAGTTGGCTGGCCCCCGGAGCAGGGCAGCGGCCCCCACCTGCCTCAGCCCCCCTCGTCCCATCCCGGGTTTCCCCCACCAGGATCTACTAATTGGTTTGGTCAGCGCCCCTTTAGCGAGGAAGAACAATTTGAGGGGGCCAGCAGCTCTTTTAACGAAGAAAAGGGGGCCAATATCCCCTGTTCTTGCAGTAGCGGGAAAGTATAGATGTGGAGATGGCATGGGAGGTCATTTGTAGGGGTCGCCTCTGCATACCCAAAACCGGGATGGGTGACAGCAGGACGATGAACACAAATTTATGATGAAGACCGACCCCCATTGGAGCCGGGGTGAAAAGGCTTCATATTGTCAGGAGAAGAGGGCGTCAGCTTTCGCGTCAGGCAGCGGGGCAGCCCGCAAGTGGGTTTGTGGCCCGGGGTCAGCGGAAGCAGCAGTGCGAGGTCGGAAGCCCGCGGCCAGGGGTGAAAAAACCCCTTTCACAGGCCAAGAAAATAGCGGACAGGGGCTCAGCGAGGGGGGGGTAGTAGTCACAAGTCGTAGCGTTGGCGGGAAAAAAAACAGTACTCGGCGGGGTGGCAGTTCTTTGCTAAGACCCGGGGAGCCGATTATGGGTTATTAAAACTGGGGGGGAGAAGTGAAGGTGGCCAGGGGGCTAACATTGGCACCACGGCCCGCGCAACACATCAGCGTCACCATCCGGTGGCCCGGGGAAACTGGCTCAATGTGGTGGTCCCTCTGCCCCCCTTTTCAGCAGCACGGCCCCGTGGCACGCATGCCATTGCGCCAGTCAAGGGCCCCCACCTCTGCAGAAGGGGGCTGTTTTTCTTTGACATCATTCCGGTCCAGTTTTCCCTGCTGCTCGCTACTCATGGCGTCAGCAGTCGTTCAGCGCGCGATTGCAAAGAGACAACAGTATGCCTCCAGCCAACCTAAGTGCAGCAGCTTGACCGGTGCTCTGTCCAAGTTGTTGGACTGCAGTCCCACCCTTTTCAAATGGTGACTACTGCACCGGTTCGAGAACTATGGCTTGTCCCGAGCCGAGATGGAGAGTTTCCAAGCCTAATTTGTGGGGGGGGGCTTTTCCAAAAAGGAGTACCAGCATTCAAAAATATGTAAGAACAGAAACGTGGCCCGCCTTGAGCTTATCGTGTTGTTCAAGGTGCACGGCCGCGCAGACGCTGGAGCTGTAACTACGGTTCAGGGCCAGACATGTCCTTTATGCCCACTGGGTGAATGTCTTCCTGCCCAGGCAACACCAACAACTTGGACAGCAGACGCCGCTTACTCCTCCACGTTGACAACCTGTGGCTCCGGCACCAATGTCCGCCTCCTCCGCCCCACCCACCCACCACTCAGCTTCCACAAGTACTGTTCCATCATACCACATGTGTAGGGCACAGCTGTGTCAACGCAGTTCTACACCTGGCTTGCCTCGGCGAACGAAGTCACACAGGGGAGGAACTGCTCCGCGTCATGCAGCAAGAAATCGATGAGTGGCTTTCTCCGCGCCAACTGCAAGTCGGCCCCCTGGTGACGGACAATGGGAGGAACATGGTGTCCGCTGCACCAAGGAGGAAGGTCCCATCACCCTGCATGGCGCACGTGTTCAAATCGTTGTGAAAAGGTTCTAAGTCCTTTCCACAGAATCTTCAGAATATCTGAAAATGGCAGGAAACTGTGCATGCACTTTATCCGATCGTACAAAGCCTGAACACCGCCTCGAGTTTGCCAGCCGGCAGAACGGCCCCCCCCCAACACACTCTGATTTGTTGTTTTTTTTTTTTTTTTTTATGCGATTTTCCACCCTTTGGCAATTCCCAGCCCTGCACATAGTTGGACCGACTGTATGAACAGAAAAAGCCATTAACGATTTTTTGATGATCCAGGCGGACAGGATACCCCCTGTGGTAACTTTGATTGTCAGCCGTGGTACTCCTGCGTGACACCAGCCGTTGTTGAGGCCATTCGAGGAGCCACGTTATTGTCAAGTCGCCAGGACTACGGGGTGAATAACGTCATTCCACTGCTTCATGTCCGGGGAACAGATGCCTGAAAAATCTGTCTGTGCAGGGGACTGGAGATGTGGCGACTATATCTCACGGCCACATGATCCGTGGGGACTGGAAATGGAGGAGGAGGAGTGAGGACATTTGAGCATGAAGCATTGTCTGGTGCCATGAATGGATTTTCTACCCAGGTGACAAGAGAGGATGAGCAGGACAGCAGGAGAGGTAGATGGAGATGAGGAAGACGAGTGGAAAAAAAAAATTTAGTGGGGATAGGGGGAAAAAAAAAAAAAAAAAAAAGGACAGATGACCCGCAAGACCATGGCATTATACCAGTGGAGATGGAGGCAGGAGCCCCTCGGAGTCCACTTATGCAGATGGCCCGCAGCATGCTGATTTGCCTGGCTAGTGAACAGCCGAATGTCAGCATCCGCAGAGGATGACTTCTGGCTCTCCGCCCTATTGGACCCTCGCTACCGGTCCAAAATGGGAGCCTTTTTCCAGCTATTGAGAGGGAGGACTGAACTCAAATACTATAGGAAATCTCCGTAGTCAGTTGGCCGCGCCCTATCGTGCAGCATCGTCCCTCCTCTGACAGGTTCTGAACCGGAGTTACTCACGCTCACTACTACTGCCGTGTGGGCTGTTGGGGAAGGTGGGGGTAGAGCAGTACCACTCCATCAGCAGCAACCTAAGTCAGGAGTCACTTGATGAGCAGCTTCCTTCACCCGCCTAGTGGAGGAGGGTTAGTCGCCAGCAGCAGCAGACCGGAGCATCCCTGAACCAACAGGTGGTGGCCTACATGTACAGCACTCTGCCACCCCAGTTAGAAGATCCGCTGGACTACTGGGCAGCCAAACTGGATGTGTGGCCAAAACTTGCGAGATTGCCAGTGGAGAAGCTGTCCTGCCCGGCCAGTAGTGTGGCATCAGAGCGGGTGTTCAGTGCGGCGGGGCCCGCGTTACCCCAAGGCGAACCCGCATGTCCACGGAAATGTGGAACGATTGACCTTGTCAGAGAATCATGCGTGGATCGGCCAGGAATTTCCACACACCAATGCCTCGTTATGCGTCAGTCTGGGTTCAAACTACCTGCCTAAGCCACTATTCTGATGCCCGCCACCGCGTGAATGCCACACTTCTGCTGACAGTTACCTCCATCTGCCTACACCTATCTTTACCAGGGACTGGTAATTGCCACCCACCTCAATCAGTCTGTTCATTGTGCCACTCTCTGACCTCATGCGGTTCCTCCTGGCCGCCGTCACCTCAAATCTCTGTAATTGTGCACTCTGTGCCTACTCCTTTTTTTTCGACTTCAGAATGTCATTGTGCCACTGTCCTAGACCTCATGCTGCTGCTGTGCTGCGGCCGTGACCTCCACTCTGTGTCATTGTGCCAATGCCTGACCTCATGCTGCAGCTGTGGCTGGTGTTGTAACACCTCCACATGTGTGATTGGCCACTCTGTGCACTACTGTTTTTCACCTCCAGATGTCTTGTGCCACTGTCGTGACCTCATGCTGCGCTGTCACCTCCACTTTTTTTTCCCTGTCATGTGCCACACTGTGTCCTCTCCAGTTTTTGCCACCTCCAGCAGGTCATTGTGCCACTGGCCTGACCTCATGCTGCTGCTGTGGCTGCTGTATGTGACTCCACTCTCATGTCATTTGGTGCCACTTTGGCCTTCTCCTGTTTAAGCCACCTCCAAATGTCATTGTGCCACTGGCCAGACCTCATGCTGCAGCCGCCGTGACCTCCACACTGTGTGATAGTGCCACACTGTGGCCTACTATTGTTTTGCCACTCCAGAATAGTCTTGTGCCACTGGAGCTGACCTCATGCTGCTGCCGCCGTCACCTCCACTCTCTGGTCAATGTGGCCACCTGTGGCCTACTCCAGTTTTTGCCACCTCCAGAATGGGCAGTGTGCCACAGCCTGACCTCATGCTGCCGCTGTGGCTGAGCGTGACTTCCACCTCTCTGTCCATTGTGCCACTATGTGGCCCTACAACCTGTTTTTGCCACCTCCAGATTGTCCATTGAGCCACTGCCGACCTCATGCTGCTGCCGCCGTGACCTCCCACTCTCTGTCCATGTGGCACTCTGTGGTCTACTACTGTTTTGCCACCTCCAGAATGTCATTGTGACCACTGTCTGGCCTCATGCTGCTGCCACCATCAACCTCCACTCTACTGTCATTATGCCACTCTGTGCCTACTCCTGTTTTTGCCACCTCCAGAAATGTCATTGTGCCACTGTCCTGACCTCAAGCTGCGCTGCCGTGACCTCCACACGTTCCATTGTTCACTCTGTGGCCTACACCTGTTTTTTGCCACCTCCAGAATGTCATTGTGCCCACTGTCTAACCTCATGCTGCTGCTGGCCGTGCCCGCCACTCTCTGTCATTGTGCACTCTGTGGTCCTACAGTTTTTGCCAACTCCATAATGTCATTGTGCCACTGTCTGACCTCAAGCTGCTGCCGCCGTGACTCCGCACTGTTGTTTGTGCCACTCCTGTGGCCTACACTGTTTTTGGTCCCTCCAAAGGTCATTGTGCACTGTCTGAACCTCATGCTGCTGCCGCCGTTCACCTCCACGCTCTGTACAAATGTGCCACTCTGGGCCTTCTCCAGTTTTTGCCACCTCCAGAATGTCATTGTGCATTGCCTGACCTCATGCTGCCCGCTGTGGCTGCTGTGCGTTGAACCTCCACTCCTCTTTTATTTGTGCCACTCGGTGGCCTACTCCTTTTTTAGCCGCCTCCAGGAATGTCATTGGTGCCCACTGCCTGACCTCATGCTGCGCCCGCCGTGACCTCCATTCTACTGTCATTGTGCCACTCTGTGGTCTACTACGTTTTGCCACCCTCCAAATGTCATTGTGCCACTGTCTGACCTCATGCTGCTGCCACCATCACCTCCAACTCTCTGTCATATGCCACTCTGTGGCCTACAACCGTTTTTGCCAACACTCCAAATGTGCATTGTGCCACTGTCGACCTCATGCTGCTGCTGCCCGGCCTCCACTCTCTGTCATTGTGCCACTCTGTGGCCTATTACTGTGTTGCACACCTCCGAGAATGCATTGTGCTCCACTGTCCTACCTCATGCTGCTGCTGTGGCTGTCTGCCGTGTCCACCACACGAGTCATTGTCACCACTCTGTGGCCTACTCCTGTGTTTTGCCACCTCCGAAATGTCATTGTGCACAGTCAACCTCCATGCTGCTGCTGCTGTTTGATGCGGTCATCTACACACTGTGTCCATTGTGCCACTCTGATGGCCTACTCCTGTTTTGTCCACGGTCACACCCTCCAGAATGTCCATGTGCACTGTCTGACCTCATCTGCTGTGGCTGCCGCCATCACCTCCCCACATCTGTCACAATGTTGCCACCTGAGCAATCAGCTTGTTTTTTTCCAGCTTTTGCTGGCAGTGACATTATCAGGCAACAGTACCGCTTGAGTATTTTGGTCAGTTTGCCTCTTGTCGGTGCCCAGGGAAATTTTATAGTGAAGCGATTCTAAGAGCGGCGGCAGTCATCTGCGTGTCCTACAAAAACAACATTTGAATGACGAGCGCAAACCAAGCTCCCTCTGGCATATTTAAGCATGGCACAACGTTCTACAGCAACCTGCAGGGCTCTGTGCAGCCTGAAATAGCTGTATTTTTAACGTGATTCGTGCCGAATAATTCGGACGAAGTTATTTTTGGCCGAGAAATCCGGCGAAGTGAACGAAACGAATTTCGGGAAATTTGCCCATCTCTAGTTATACCCTTACTGCAACATAAATCTGTTATTATGCCTGTATTGTGCCATCACTGTGTGCATTGACTTGTTTATTGCATTAGCACTGTACTGAGACATCAGTGTGGACCCAAACAAATTACCTGTATATCACCTGGTTTGGATTGAACCCACAGGGGAGTAAATAGAAACCTCCATTGGGGCCTCTGGGCATGTGGGCTCCTTTTAAGGGTAATTAGAGATAAAGAGGCAACAGCAATTGGTCAGTGCAAGAGTCATGTCCAGTCTTTCTACAGTAATTGTGGAATGGACCTCAAGAATTAACTTAATCCACAGGTGCACCTCAAGTCCCCAGGTGAGCCCCCCAAGAATCAGCTACAATGTGGGCCCATATAGGGGGTGGGGGGGGGGGGGGGGGGGGGGGGGGGGGGGGGGGGAGAAAAAACAGACACCCTAGTCCGACAGTTGGGAATCAATATACACAAAATTGTATAAGACAAAAAAAAAACCAAGCTCCCTCTGCATATTTAAGCAATGGCACAACGTTCTACAGCACCCTTGCAGGCCTCGTGCAGCCTGGAAATAGCTGTTTTGATAATGCGATTCGTACCGCAGTAATAGGACCGTAACGAATTTTGTCGGAAAATTCGGCGAAGTGACCGAATCGAATTTTTGAGAAATTCGCCCATCTCTAGCCCTCACCCATTACTAGTTCCTATTTTTCAACATATCAGTTGGCCCCTTATTATTAGGGCCCCTGACAGGAGTACTGCCCGTACTGCCCTATTGGCACCCCTGCCAGTTAGCATGTGCCATTTCCAATAACGGTGTCTTCTTATGTGTCAAAGGGCTTTTGGGCCACCTCACGGATGACCCCAATAACCATACCGCCTTACCAGCGAACCAACATGTATCCCCATTGGGATGTTCTTGCTGCCACCACATATATCACATGTACAAAGCTTGCAAGCAGAGGCATAAGGTCAAGTTCTTTGCGCTTGGTGCGAAAAGTGAAATGGGGCTCCTGCCAGTTACCATGTGCCACAACCTCAGTCACACTCCAAACACCACTATGGTGAACAAGATCAACAAAGGATATATAACATAGTATTGAGATGAACTTTTGTTATTGACCAAATACTTATTTTCCACCATAATTTGCAAATACATTCTTTCCAAATCAGACAATGTTATTTTCTGGATTTGTTTCAGTTGTACATTTCAGAGTTATGTGGACTTAAAATCTGGCAATATTACACTTTTTGGGTCTTGATTAAGATTTAGCAAAAGAGCAAACTTTCTGTATGACAATAGCACACGGTATATTTGAAAGGTTTTTAACCCCCAAAACTGCCAAAAATGAACTTTTCTCCACTCAGTATCATTTTCATTGTCTTCTGCAGTAGCTGTACCCCCAAAACTGGAAAAATGAACTTTTGGACACTCAATCCAATTTTCAGCAAGCAACCAGTATTTGAAAGTCAATTCTTTATATAGCAGATTTGCTAATGATGTCTTCTGCAATAGCTGGACCTCCAAGACTGGAAAAACTACCTTTTGGGCACTCAATCAAATTTGCAGCAAGCAACCAGTATTTTAAATCAATTTCTTTCTATAGCAGATTTGCTGATGGTATCTTCTGCAATAGCTGGACCCCCAAAACAGGAGAAATTAACTTTTGGGCACTCAGAATAAAGATGGTAAAGATGCAGCCAGCAATACAAAACTCCTTAACTGTTGCTGTGTTTGATTCCCTAAGCTTGCTGCCCCCCTAACTAATCTAAATAGCAGCTTTTCCTGTCTAAAATCGTTGAGAAATGGTGCGCCTGACTGCATTCAAGTAAGCAGACAGACAGCAGTGTGTTCAGTACAGACAGTGAGGTGGAAATGGCGTTCAACAGGAAATACAGTGACATACATATAACAGGGTCATGTGATTTTAACAGCCAATGAGATCCCTACACACTCAGTGTTGACTTTTTGTATACTCCTCTGTGCTGTGCACTGATTGGATGGCTGCCAAAACTGCAGGAAGCAGCTAAAAGCAAAGCTAAAAATGGCACGTCAAGCACATGTGTCGAACGCAAATTTTTCTCGAACGAACCTTAAAAAGCTTGGTTTGGCTCGAGTTCCCAAAAAATTGTAAAGTGCATCTCGAACTATACTGTTCTCGCACGGTGCGAGCAACACTCGTAGTTACTCCCACTCACAGGGGATGGCGTTTCTGATCGGAGTGGTCATCTTTCTCTTGTTTTTTTTTCCTTTTGGTAGGGACCGCCCCATGTTTTTCCCCGGGTCAGGGGCTTTAACTCCCGGGGGACAGGGGTAGCAGTTGCTAAGGGGCCCCTGCCTTGGGGGGGGCCCCGGGGGGCCGCACCGCGTCCGCTACCCCGGAAAGCCGCTCCGGCCCGCCCATAACTTAACAGTTCACTGGGGCTGGCGGGGAGCGCGGGGCCCGGCGCATACTCCCTCTAAACCCCCGGGGGGCCCCCCCCCGAGCATTCAGAGCAGCGCGGCTGGACTGCAGTACGGAGCGCCACGTTTTCCGCTCTCTACTTACCTGCCGGCGCTCTGGGGGCAGGGGGGCTCGTGGGGTGACATCACATCACCCGCGCCGCCCCGCTGAGAAGAGGCTGCAGGGGAAGCAGCAAGGGGAGCACGGCGCATCAGGGAGCGTGGCCAAGGGAGAAAGTGATTTTTATTTAAAAACCCTCCCCCAAAACCCTGCCTAAAAACCCCCAAAAGCCTACCATACCCCCCATAGCCTGCCTATCCCCCCCCATATCCCTGCCTATACCCCCATATGCCTGCCTATAAACCCCCCCAAAAATGCATGCCTAAAACCCCCCCATATCCTGCCTTACCCCCCCCCAACCTGCCCCTACCCCCCATATGCCTGCCTAAACCCCCCCAAAGCCCCAAAATACCCCCCATTGCCTGCCTATACCCCCCCATATCCTGCCAATACCCCCCATATGCCTGCCATCCCACCCCCGTATGCCTGCCTATACAGCCCCCTTAGCCTGCCTAACCCTCTTTGCCCCTAAAACCCCCCATTGCCTGCCTATACCCCCCTTCCTGCCTATACCCCCCAATGCCTGCCTATACACCCCATTGCCCCAACACCCCCCCAAGCCTCCTAACCCCCCATAGCCGCCTATACCCCCCCAAAAGCCTGCCATACCCCCCCATATGCCCCCCAACCCCCTCATATCCCTCCTTACCCCAAATCTTCCTATACCCCCCCATATGCCTGCCTATACCGCCCCCAAGCCTCCCTATACAGCCCCCAATCCGCCTATACTCCCTCATATCCTGCCTATACAGCCCCCATATGCCTGCCTAACACCCCCCTATTCCGCCTATACCCCCCAAAGCCTGCCTATACCCCCCCAAACCCATGTTTTAACCCCCCACACCCTGCCTTACAGCCCCCACATGCCTGCCTCAAACGGCCCCCCCACAGCCTGCCCTACGGCCCCCACATGCCGCCTATACGCCCCCCCACATGCCTCCTCTAGGGCCCCCCACATGCCTCCATACCCCCCAAAAAACCTTTCCAAAACCCCCACATCCTCCCGTATACCCCCAAGGGCGCCTGTATACCCCCACAACGCCAGCCCGCTACTTAAAAGGGGGCCCCCCCTTTTGCAAACCTAAACCCTACCTATATGGCCCCTATACCCACCAACCCCGTCTACCTGATGCTCCCTATAGCAAAACCTAAACCCCCTGCTGCCATAGGGGCACTCTATTGGCTACCAAAACCCCCTTCCTTTTTGGGGGGCCCCTATACCCTATCTAAACCCGCTGCCTAAATGGCCCCCATATAGCCAGGAGGGCAGGTCTGGAAAAGTCAGGTTTCAAGATTTTGTGTCAAAATCGCAGGACAAGTGGGAGATGTCATAAAGATGGGGGAGGGCCCGGAAAACAGAAAAAAAGAAAAGCAAACGACTGGTCGGGGGGGGAGAAACGTACCGTGATCACAAGTTTTAAACTGCACTGTAATCACTTAATGTCTGCAAGACTGTGTACACAGCTATCTACCACATATGGCACGTATGGGGGTAATAACAGTTAGCAGAGCCTGTGTACACGGGTCTACCCTAAAATGGTCACTGTAGGGGGTTTTAAAAATACAGTCTCAGACCCTTTTATACACGGTATATACCACTATATGGTCACTAATTATTATATATTTTATTATTAGACAGTAGGTCTTTGTGTACTGATCATAATAGTGAAAGGGTTTTATTCTCACTTGTGGGGGTAAATTTGGGTCGTGCCCGGTGGATAATCGGGGTCCTTATGTAATACGTTATTTGGAAATGCTGGCTTAAAGTGGGATTTGTTGTTACAGTATGATGGTGGAAATATGGTAGGAATTTACCCCCTTACTACTTTATCTAACGCATGTCCTGGACAAGGCGGGTCAGGGGGGGGCGAGGGGGGGGCCCATCCAAAAGTTTGCTTTGGGGCCCTGGCTTCTCTAGTTACGCCCCTGCTCCTGGTCACATTTCCATTTCGTCTGCAGAATTTACCACACACGTTAGAATCCTCCTTTTCCAGCAGCTCATTACCCATTGCCTATTTCAGTAAAAACTCCCCATCGGGTGATGTGGGGGGTTTTGGGATGATGGTTGTAGTTTAAAGGGGGGGGGTTCGAGCCACATCTAACAGACACAATTCCCAGGTGAAGAAAGAGTACCAACAAACCCTTGAGGTTTGTGCTGCAGCTGTGGACTATACCCCAGGATCATATTGTGCAACCTGAACTCCATCCCCTGCACCTCTAGAAGGTGAATCATAGTCATGACCTTTGGGAGGTGCAGGAAATAGAGTTTATTACCGTCATTGCTGTGAGTCTCCCTGCAGCCGACATGCCGCTTATGCCTATATGCTGCTGGGGACAAGGGACGCCGCGGTCCGCGTGTCGGGCGACTCGTACTGCCAGCACATACTCACCCGGCCGTGCCCCTGCTTCCCCGCATATTCCTACCAGCTGAGGCGCACGCCTAGCTTCCTAAGAAGTGCGCCAGCTCTCTTAGATTTAAACGGCCAGCACCTCATTAGTTCGTTAATGTCGGGCGCTAACCTTATATATCCGAGATGCTTCCTCCACCTCCCCGCCAGATCTATAGTGCCACGTGCCTGCAGAGAAAGTGTTCTAGAGAGTCCTGTTGCCATACCATGTTCCAAATCTCTTGCCTTCGTTCCTCCCACCACGAACCTTTGCTGCCTGTCCTGACCTTCCTGCCTGTACCCGACTACGAGTCTGCCTACCGATTTTGTACCTCACCACACCTTAGCCACCACTACAGGGATAGAGACCTGGGGGTTCGCTTGCCGCAGCAAGTACAACCCACTTTGCTGTAGGCTCTGGTGAAAATCAGCGGCTTCCTAGACTCCGCTCCCTGGTGCAGCTTACACCATCACCTGCAGTGGAACATCGGATCCGCTACTCCAGTTGTTACAGTCATCATTTTTGTGGTGTTTATATTAAATAAGTATATAAGCTCCCCAGTAAGCTGGTAGGCATCAAGGCTCTCTTGGTCAGTAGGTGGGTATATAGGTCCCCTTTTTAGGTAGGTATGTATATAAATCCTCATTAGTTAGTTAGCTCCATAAGTGCCCCTCCTTAGTTAGGTAGTTATATAAGTACACCTCCATAGGTAGCTGTATAAATGCCCCTCTGTAGTTAGGTAGCTGTATAGAACTCCAATGAAAAAAATAACAATAATGATACCTCTCCTCGTTCCCCACTGAACACCTGGCACTTATGCCTGACACTGACAGTGTGACATCATCACACCGCCAGGATGGGGACACTCCTTCCAGCGACCCCTAGGATGCAAAACCTAGGCAGAGTGACTAGACTTTGGGTCTAGGAGAGACAGTGGTGTGATGAAGGGTCATGGTTTGGGGCTGCATAACTGCTGCCAGCTGTGGGGAGTGAATACCAACATGTACTGTGACATACTGAAGCAGAGCATAATCCTCTCCCTTCAGGGGAGTATTCCAACATGATAACGACCCCAAACACACCTTGAAGACGACCACTGCCTTGCTAAAGAAAATGAAAGTAAAGTTACTGGACTGGCCAAACATGTCTCCAGGCCTAAACTCTATTGAGCATCTATGGGGCATCCTCAAATGGGAGGTGGAGGAGCACAAGGTCTCTAACATCCACCAGCTTCATGATGGTGTCATGGAGGAGTGGAAGAGCATTACAGCGGCAATCTAGTGAAATCTATGCCCAAGAGAGTTAAGGCAAAGCTGGAAAATAATGGTGGCCATGCAAAATATTGACACTTTGGGCACAATTTGTTTATATTCACTTAGGGGTATTCTCACTTTTGTTGCCAGTGGTTTAGACATTGATAATGTGTATTGAGTTATTTTGGGGGCACACCAAATTTACACTGTAAAACAAGCTGTACACTTACTACTTTACAAATGTATAATATGTTATTTACAAAAAGGTGAGGGGTGTTCTCACTTTTGTGAGATACTGTAGAATTAATTACTATTAATCCCTGCTATTGTCCGGTCAAAAATAACTCCGAAAACTCATAGAAATCACTGCAAAATGAGTAAACTTAATCCTCAATTATATACTTTAAAACAAAACTTTTAATTAAATATCCATAATATATTGAAAAAACTCCTCAAAAAGGACATAGATATATCAAAAGCAGAAAAAGTCCTATATATGACTTACCACGATCATAGATAATCCATACCAGTACAAGCCTGCCAATTCTCCAGAGGGTAACAATCAATAGATGATTTGTAAACGGGTGATGGTCTCCAGCTGAACCTCCAAAAACTGTAAATGAGGACAAAAAACTGGGATATATTTTCTCACCCTAATAAATCCCTAAAAGGACACTCTCACAAAATGACCCTCTCTTAACCTTATGTATCATCCTGTGAATAAAACATAAATTAAACACCCACATGCGTTTCATCCATAAATTGGACTCATCAGTGGGAAAAATAGCAAAGTAAGTTACACCATAGTGAGAACAAAAAATGTCATTACTAAATTAGGTCTAATAAACCATTAAAAACAATCCAAAGTCCACCTACCAATTTTTTTTTTTCAATCAAGGTCTCGCTCATCCCGAACTAAGATGCTTCTGTAGTTATCCCAATCCAAAAGGAATGAGAACATTTTAAATTATTGAAGTTCAGCTCCAATAAACATGTCCTCAAAATAAATGAAAATTGGTATCTTGTCAAGCGTGAATCAAAAGAATATTGTCATCTTTAAGTTTACACTTGAGGTATTCCTTCATAGTAGCTACAGGGCATAGAACATTCCCAGGATAACTATTCAAAGTAATACAGACTCATTTCCCAAATGGGTCAGATTTAGAACGCCTCAACTTCAAAATGACTTTATCTTTTTTAACAAACACAGTCCTCAAGCAAAGTACCTGAAGCAGCAGTTCTACTTCTAAAGAATAATTTACTTATATGAAAAATGGCAAAGAAAGCCAGAATTAACGGTGTTCGAAAAAGCAAAGACTCAAATGCAGAATAACAGACTACTGGTAAAACTCTAAAGCAAACGCAGTACATCCAAAGTAATAGGACACCATTGCTCCTGTCGTGTGACAGATCTCCTGTAACCTTTCATAGCTGGTTTAACTTGAAACCAATTAGTCAAACCTTTACTGCCATTCATTTTAAGAAAAAAGGGAAACCCAGCTAATTTCTTCGCAATGTATCCAGAAAAATAACGTTGCCCCATAAGTCTAGCCAAAAATTGAAAACTAGCCCTAATTCCCCATGAAAAGATGTTCCAAAGTCATCACAGTACTGACACCACTCATTCCAAACAGAGACATATTGCGCCTATGTTTTTGCTGCCACCGATAAACCCCTAGCCATGGAACCATTCCTCTTAGCTTCACAGGTGCCTGAGCTTTAAAAGGGTTTTGCCACGATCTCATTTCATACCTCCTGTAACCAGCTCTTCAGCTCTGTGGGCTCAGAAGGAGGTGTGTGTGATTTGTTTGAAATGCATATTATGTGACCCAGCAGGATGACATCACCAGGCCTTTCATCTCTGTAGTCAAAGAAAGATCTTTTTATGTAAAGCATTGTGAGTAGCTGAGAGATAATGTTTTTGCTTCACAGCACAAAGGTCCTAGGTTCAAATCCCTGCTGGAACCAAACCTGTGTTTTTTTTTCTTTTTATCAATGCACATACCTCATTGAGGATTCTTCTTTATTTATTTGCACTGTTTGACTAATTACTAAGGAGTACAGAGGACAGGGGTAGAATGACAGTACCTGAGGTTTGAACACTCAGTAGCTGCCTGAGAGGAGAAGTGATGTCTGAGCATGTGCCACCAGTAGTAAGGAGCTCTCAGCACTGGTCGTATCTCCTGGAGATTAGCTGTAAACAATGGATCACTAAAGAAGCAGCTAAAACAAAAACAGTGCAGAATTTTTAATAATAATGATTGGTGAAAATGTTTGTTATTTCATTTGCAAGCTTCCCATGTCAATTTTACTTCATGGCAAAACCCCTTTAAGAAACCACCTCTTCTGCAATAAGATATCTTGGTGCTGTGATTTAACTATGCCAAGTAATCTTTGCTATATCCAAGTTGTTCCAACATAAGTAAAATCTATTTGGATATCAAGGCAAACTAGGTAATAACTTTTGTAAGAATCAGTACGCCATATCGGTGTCATCCCTTACTGCTGCTATCCAACTCCACTAGAAACAGATTAATGGCTGAAAATGATTGGAGGAAAAAGACAAGTTTTTGATTTTTATAGAAAAATTTAAAAATATGTCAAAAGAGGGACTACATACAAGCTTCTCACATAGTAATCCTTCTTCAATTTACAGCTATAGAAATTTTTAAATTTGAGCGCTTTCAAAAAACTGCTAAATAGAAAAACAATAAGAAACCAGTTTAAAAACCCCTAATACAAACTTTCCGGGATTTCCCCCCAAAATGTTAGAAAAAAAATAAATTGGAAAAGACTTTTTTTCTGTCATTTTAAAATGCTTTTTTGTTTTCCCCTACTTTTTTAGAAAAAAATTTCCGGTTTTTAAATTTTAGAATTTGGTAATCTTTTTTTTAACCCTTTAGATTCTTGGTTATATCATTTTAGATTGTTTTGGGTTGTTTTCGGACGCTAATTTCCCAAAAACAACCAAAAGAAATCCCCTTTTAAAACATTGAGTAAAAAAATTTTTTGGGAAAAATCCAAGTGAATTTTAGGGAAAACCATGGATATATTCACACAAATACCCCCAATACCACTAAATAATACACACAATCATTTTCAGCAGGGTGAAGTTTCATTTTTTTACTACCCAAACATTGATAAACTAAAAAATGGGGAAAAATTGCTGATAAAAGCTTCTTTCTTAAATTAAAATTTTTAACGAACAACCTGTACCTTTTTTAAAGTAGTTTGACTTGTTACATGCAACTTCAATAAAAATATATTTAAAAAAAAAAAAAAAAAAATATTTTTATAAAAAAAATATATAAAAATCCTTTTTGGGAAATTTAAAAGGGAAAAACCCTTAGGTGACAACCTGAAGAAATCGAAAAAGCTAAAACCGTGAAACCAAAACCTGCTCTTTTTTCCACTCCAAAAAAAAAAATTTTAAGGGAAAAAAGGCTAAAATTAAAAAAGGGATTTTTAAATTTAAATTTTTTTTGGGGTAAAAATTTTTCAAAACTGAGGAAAACCCAAGATTTTTATTCCAACCTCCCTTGGAACTTCATTTTCTACCCATAGCTCGGGATTTTTTCCCCATTTAGCTCATCAAGATTTGTTTAGTACAGCATTAATAACCACCGAAACCCTAAACGCAGAAGGTTGCCGGGTTTTCACACCAATGTCAAAAGCCCAAAAAAAAATTTTTGAAATACGAGTTTCGGGTATTAAGTGCGGGCCTTTGCTTCCTTCTTATTAAAATTTTTAAATTTAAAGCCTTTTGGGGATTCCCTTTTGGCTTGAAATTAAAAGACCCCTTTAACAGAACCCAAACTCAATTTTCCTTATCCTAAAAAAATTTCCACACTGCCCTAAAGTATTTGGGTATCTATTTCCCGGGGCTAAAGATACCTTTTCCATTGGGATTTTCTCCAAAGGGCATACATTTTATAGGGTTTTGGGAAAAAGCATCCAGGGAATTAACCCTTTTATGTCTTAAACGTTTCTATGGATAACATTTCAATGCACAAATGTGTTGGCCCAACTAAAATTCAAACCACCCCCTTTAAATTTCCCCGATGAGTTTCGACTAAATTTTGAACTGCGGGGAAGGCCCTTGGTGCATTTCACGCTTTTTAATTTTCTGATTTATTTGGGTTTGGTTTATTTCGGGCGGGCAATAGGGTCACAAAAACACATAAATAATGCAAGACATCCACATATATGTTTCTTTATTTTGTTTTTTTAAACCGAAAAAAGAAAAAAAGGAGACTTTTTGGGAGAAAAAATTCCCAATTAAATTTTCCCATTTTTTATTTTTGCTAATCCCCCACGTTGCGCTTGGTGTTCTCCATTGACTTTCCTTTGTAAAATTACATGCGTAAAATACATATTACACGTAAATAATCAACAGCCACTATTTTTTTTTTTTCCATTTGAAAAATTTTTTAAAATAAAAGTTTAAAAAACCCATCCAAATTACCGTAAGGGTTGCATGGGCCCAAGGGGGAACATAAATGCATTTTTTAAATTTTATATTTTGGTGCTTTAAGCACTTGTAAAATGTACATTTTACACATCAAAATAAGCATCAAACCCAGCCTTACTTAGGATTAGGGTTACGGTTAGTATTAGGAACAAAAAATTTGCTTTTGAGATGTCCTGAACCTGAAATTTTTCACAAATTCAAATATCAATGCAGAACCAAAGAAGAGCCTGCTCGAGCACCATCGGGCCTCATGTATCAAAACTCATAACTCCAAAGTGTCCCTATTTTTAGAGACAGTTCCTATTTTTGACTCCAATCCCCGTCCCTCTTTACATGCATCAATAAACTCATTCTGCTGCCCCCAAAAGCCACTAGCTGCACATTAAGCTACAATGTATAAATTTAGAGATGGGCGAATTTCTCAAAAATTTGGTTAGCCGACTTCGCCGATATTTCCTGGCCCCAGAACCTTTGGGTGCTGTAGAACGTTTGCCATGTTTAAAAAATGTGGGGAGCTTGGTTTGGTCTTCATACAAAGGTTTTTGTTTTATATGAAAACGCACATTACTGCCCCCGCCTTAGAATCGCTTACTCTAAAATTCTCTGGGGACCCTTTAAAAGGCCCAAAAACCAAAAACAAACAGGGGAAAGTTAAGCCCCCGATAATGACATGGCAGCGCCCTCGGAAAAAAAAAAAAGCGAGGGGTAAGATCCTACCATTGCATCAAAAAACACAATAGTAAATTTCTGGAGCCGCCCCAGATCCCCAGCAAAAGTAAAAGGGGGCTTTAAAAGCAGGGGGTTTTACTCCTGAAGCCAAGCCTAAAAAACCCCAAAAAAATAAGACAGAACCGTTCTGTTAAACCTGTAATTAAAAGCCCCCCCCCCCCCCCCCCCCAATTTAGTGGAAAAGGGTGTCGGCATAATTTTGTATTGACGTCTTTTATCAATTTTTACCCTTTCCCTTTTTTCCTCCCTTTTCTGCTTTCAATTTTGGGCAATAAAAAAATAAATAAATTTTCTTTAAAGGGCCCAAAAAAAAACAGGGTTTAACCAAAACAGAGATGTCCCGTAAAAAGGGATAATCATTTTTTCTGTGTTCGTATCTATCCTGCTTTTTGGGTAGAAAAAATCCGATCCTTCCCCTTTCCCTTTCCCGAAGGCCCAAAAAAAGGGGAAAACAAAAATAGTGGCAAAGTCATAAAAGTTGGGGAGGTGGAAAAAGCATTTGGGAAAACCCAGGGGTTTCCCCCCGTACACGGGGCCCCTTTGGCAGAAAGGGAAGAGAAGGGGCCAACCCAAAGGAAAAAAGACCAAAACCCGGGAGGCCAGCAACATCAGGAGCCCACAATGACAGAGTGTGGAGATGAGGTCATCAACAGCAGCAGCATAAGGTCAGACAGTGGCACAATGACAGAGTGTGGAGGTGGCACCAACAGGAGTAGGTCACAGAGTGGCACAATGACAGAGTGTGTAGGTCACGGCAGCAGCCATAGCAGCAGCATGAGGTCAGACAGTGGCACAATGACATTCTGGAGGTGGCAAAAACAGTAGCAGGCCACAGAGTGGCACAATAACACAGTGTGGAGGTCACATCAGCAGCATCAGCAGCAGCATGAGGTCAGAGAGTGGCACAATGACAGGGTGTGGAGGTGACCGCAGCAGCAACAACAGCCGCAGCCGCATGAGGTCAGAGGGTGGCACAATGACACAGTGTTGAGGTCACGGCACCAGCAACAGCAGCAGCAGCATGAGGTCATAGAGTGGCACAATGACAGAGTGTGGAGGTGGGTGGCAATACCAGTCCCTGGTAAAGATGGTTGGTGGCAGATGGAGGAACTTTCTGCAGATGTGTGGCATCAGGCGGGTGGCGGCATCAGAATAGTGGCTGAGGCAGATAGTTTGAACCCAGACTCATTTCTCAAAGTTTTGGTGAGGCGTCATGGCTGATGTAATCTAATGCCTAAGGCATTGGTGTGTGTGAATCCTGGCCGATCCACGCCTGATTCATCTTGACAAAGGTCAGTCGTTCTACATTTCCCGTGGACAAGTGGGTTCTCCTTGGGGTAATGATGGCCCCCGCCGCACTCAACACCCGCTCTGATGCCACACTACTGGCCGGACAGGACAGCTTCTCCACTGCAAACTCGGCAAGTTGTGGCCACACATCCAGTTTGGCTGCCCAGTAGTCCAGCGGATCTTCTAATTGGGGTGGCAGAGTGCTGTCCAAGTAGGCCACCACCTGTTGGTTCAGGGTCTGCTCCAGGTCCTGCTGCTGCTGGCGAGTGCCCTCCTCACTAGCTGGGTAAAGGAAGCTGTTCATCAGCGACTCCAGTCTTAGGTTGCTGCTGATGGAGATAGTACTGCTCCTACCCACCCTCCCCCACCTCCCCACAGCAGCCACGGCGGTGGTACGTGAGCGCTGAGGAACTCCCCGGTCAGACCTGTCAGAGGATGGATGATCCCACACATAGGCAGCGACCAACTGACTATGGAGGATTTCTCTATAGTATTTGAGTTTGTCCTCCCTCTCAGCAGCTGGGAAAAAGGCTCCCATTTTGGACCGGTAGCGAGGGTCCAAAAGGGTGGAGAGCCAGAAGTCAGTCCTCTGCCAAATGGTGACTATTCGGCTATCACTAGCCAGGCAAATCAGCATGCTGTGGGCCCTCTGCACAAGTGACTCTGAAGGACTCCTTGCCTCAATCTCCACTGTATACTGCCACGGTGCTTGGGAGTCATCTGCCTCGTCTTCCTCATCTCCATCTACCTCCTCCTGCTGCTCCTGCTCCTCCTCTCCTGTCACCTGGGTAGAAAAACCACTCATTTACCAGACAATGCTTCTGCTCCAATGTCCTCCTCCTCCTCCAGTTCAGTCCCACCGGACTCATGTGGCCGCGAGATGTAGTCGCCACATCTCCAGTACCCTGCCCAGACAGATTTTTCAGCATCTGTTCCAGGATATGAAGCAGTGGAATGACGTTATTCATCCCGTAGTCCTGGCGACTGAGAAATAACATGGCCTCCTCAAAAAGCCTCAGAAAACGGCAGGTGTCACGCATGAGCTGCCACTGGCTGACATCAAAGTTACACAGGGGAGTACTCCTGTCCGCCTGGATCATCAAAAAATAGTTACTGGCCTTTCTCTGTTCATACGAGTCGCGTCCCAACATGTGCAGGCTGGAGTTCCAAGGTGGAAACTATCGCATACAGCATGTGTTGGGGAGGCCGTTCTGCAGCTGCACTCGAGGAGGGTGTGCTGGCTTTGTAGGAATGGATGAAGTGCATGCACAGTTTCCTGGCCATTTTCAGAATCTTCTGAAGATCGGTGGAAGCCTTCAGGAACCTTTTCACAACCAGATTGAACACGTGCATCCGCAGCACGGACATCATTTTCCTCCTATTGTCTGTCACCATGGTTCCGATTTGCAGTTGGCGCGGAGAAAGCCACAAATCGATTTCTTGCTGCATGACGCAGAGCAGTTCCTCTCCTTTGTGACTTCGTTCGCCGAGGCAAGCCAGGAGTAGAACTGCGTGACACCGCTTTGCCCTATATATGTAGGTATGATGGAGCAGTACTTTGGAGGTGAGATGGTGGTGGTGTGAGGAGGAGAGCGGAACATTGGCGCAGGAGCGACAGTTTGATAACGTGGAGGAGAAAGCGGCGTCTCCTGTCCAAGTTGTATGGTGTGCCTGGGCAGGAAGCACATTCACCCAGTGGGCCGTAAAGGACATGTACTGGCCCTGACCGTAGTTACAGCTCCACATGTCGGCGCTGCCGTGCACCTTGGAACAAACCGATAAGCTCAAGGACTGGCCCACCTTCTGTTCTGCATATTTCTGAAGGGCTGGTACTGCCTTTTTGGAAAAGAAATTACGGCTTGGAACTCTCCCCCTCAGCTCGGCACAGGCCATTAATTCTCTAAACGGTGCAGAGTCCACCATTTGGAAAGGAAGGGACTGCAGTACCAACAACTTGGACAGGAGCATGGTCAGCTTCTGCACCTTTGGATGGTTGGACGCATACTGTTGTCGCTTTGCAACGACTGCTGGCGCCATGAGTAGCGAGGAGCAGGAGAGTCTGGACCGGCAGATGATGGCAAAGAGAAACAGCTCCTTCTGCAGAGGTGGTGGAGCCTTGACTGGCTGCAATGGCATGCATGTCACTGGGCACTGCTGCTTATTGTTGCATCTGCTGGTGAGTGCTTTTTTCTTCTCTGCAATTTTTTAATGGAAGCTAAATAAATTTTGTTATGATTTTACTGGAAAACACTTATTGCGTGCTGGATACTTTCTACTTCTACAGTTATTTGCTGTTTCCTGGAACAAGCATCCGTGCATTGCAAAATACATAGGCGAGTGAGGGCTGGCTGTTTCTTTCTTATATGTGCATTCAACTAAGGGTTGTGTCTGACGTTCCCACCAACTCTTGGCTGGGGTTGTCAGATGTCATCTGGGAGAAAGTGGATGACCTAGTCAACCAATCAAGAACCCTTGGGTTGCTGGTCAACACACGGCCAATAGATGACACCGGCAGTTCTGGCCTCACCGAGTGACCCCTGCTGCGACGTCCCCTTGCTGTGCTGCGACCTGGGCCTGCTCCAGGAATGTTTGTGCCACTGCCACTCGCAGGTGAAGAGCCTGCCACCTCTCTGTCTGACATACTGTTTGTTCAATAATCTACAGACTCTGTTTAATGAAGATTTCTGTATATGATAAATACACACCCTGTATTTGACTCCAAATAAACCCACTAACAGACTTGGGTAACCCTTGGATATAAACTGCGCAAAAGAAATGAGCAGCCAAAAATTAACCGCTATGTGGTGTGTTAAAACGACGTGTATTTTACTGACTACAAGAGCAGAAGAACGCTTAATTAACTTTCGGATATGAATTATGCTACAGGAAAAATTCCTTCTGTGGCGTTGAAAAACACCATTTCTTTTACTGACTACAACAGCAGAAACACACTTAATTAACCATTGGATATAAATTGCGCAAAAGAAATGAGCTGCCAAAAATTAACAGCTATGTGGCGTGTTAAAAAGATGTGTATTTTACTGACTACAACAGCAGAAAAATGCTTAATTAGCCTTCGGATATGATTTATGCTACAGGAATAATTTCTTCTTTTGCGTTGATAAAACACCGTTTCTTTTACTGACTACAACAGCAGAAACACACTTAATTAACCATTGGATATAAATTGCGCAAAAGAAATGAGCAGCCAAAAATTAACAGCTATGTGGATTGTAAAAACGTTGTTTCTTTAACTGAATACAACAGCAAAAACAGGCTTAGATAACCCTTGGATATTCAATGTGCTCCAGAACTGAGCAGATAGCATTAAAATGTATATGCAGCTTAATTGGACGCACACTGGACTTCAATTCCAATACTCTACAAAATCAAAAAATTAGAACGTAAAAGAAGCAGTCTCTGAGAAAAGCTGTGACACCCCCCAAAAATCGCTGTATAAAAGTTCTAGCTACTGGAACTGCAGCAGCTACAACAGGGCAAAGAGAAAGGAGTGTGAACTGCCAGCGTTGTATCTGGACTTAAACCGTGCGGTGACAGAATCCCGCCAATCTCTGATTTGCTTCATCTCTACACATGTCATTTAGGTTACTCCTTTCTTCCTCTCAGAGTTCTTTGCCCCATGTAACGTCATGTGCTTGCAGCCATTTTATCAATTAAAAACACACTTCGTTCCCACAAATCACCTCAAACTTCGACTTCGTTCAGAATCGAAGTCTTCCTGAAATTCTAGACGAATTCCACTTCGTTAGAATCAATTTGCCCATCTTTATATACATTATTTGGTCATTTGTTTCAATGTGGACCATAAAAGTTTATATTTGGACAATTTTGGGATAATTTGTAAATAAAAAATGACTAAAGCATACATGACAATAATTACAGATTTTATTCAATGAACCATAAGTGTCCCTCCTTACCCATCCAGAAAGTTGGGAGGCATGCAAAACTGTCTAATAGTAAGACTTTGTTGCCCAGAGCAACCAATCATAGCTCAGTTTTCATTTTTTCAGAGCACTAGATGAAATTAAAGGGGAGCTCTGATTGGTTGCTATGGGCAACAAAGAAAGTGTTCGGCCTAGACAGTTTTCATACATGTCACCCATAATGTCAGTGTTACTTTTAGACACTTTTAGTTTCGGCACATGTTTTGCACTGATGTATGCAGGGAAGTTCCTAGGGGTGGGCAGGGCCGTTCCTAGGGGTGGGCAGGGCCGTTCCTAGGGGCGGGCAGGGCGGGCGATCGCCCGGGGCGCCGAGGCTCCGCTCACCTGAGGGGGGCGCCGCGACCTCCCGCCCTGCCCGCCTGGAGGATCGCCCCTGGTGATTGGCTGCGATCAGTGGGACGGTTGCGGCACTGGAGTAAGAGACTATGCAGGGAATGTTCTTTTACCTGCAGCAGCTGCAGGGAGGAGGCAGGACGGATCGTACCCGTCCCGTCACCTCCCCTGTATGTATCGGCGCTCATTGAGCGCCGATACATACACAGCGTCGCAGGGGGCGCACAGCTTTCACCGTGCCCCCTGTGACGCTCGATCTCCTCGGCTGGCATCTCTGCCGCCGAGTATATCCCTGGGAGCTGCGTGCAGCTTAAGCAGCGTTATGACGTCACGCCGCTTGCACAGCTCAGCAGCTCCCACCGCTCAGCGGCGCTGGGCGGGACGCGCGGACCAAGGTGAGTACTTTTTTGTTATTTTATAATTATTTAAGGGGGGCTTTACTGGCTACAGGGGGGGCATCTACTGGCTACTAGGGGGGGCATCACTGGCTACATGGGCCATCACTGGCTACGGAGGGCATCACTGGCTATTAGGGGGGCATCACTGGCTACAGGGGGGGCATCACTGGCTACAAGGGGGGCATCACTGGCTACAGGGAGGGGGCATCACTGGCTATAAGGGGGCATCACTGGCTACAAGGGGGGGGCATCACTGGCTATAAGGAAGGCATCACTGGCTACAGGGGGGGCATCATGGCTATAAGGGAAGCAATCACTGGCTACAGGGGGTATCATGGCTACAGGAGGGGCATCACTGGCTACAGGGGGGCATCACTGGCTACAAGGGGGCATTACTGGCTACAAGGGGTGCATCACTGGCTACAGGGGGGGCATCACTGGCTACAAGGGGGGCAACACTGTCTACAAGGGGGGCAACACTGGCTACATGGGGGGGTGTTATTTGGTAACTATATGACTATTACTTAGTAGTTTTATATGTAGCAGATTGTGGTAAAGCTTTTTATATATTTTGCCTTTGGTTTATGGTGATGCAATGTGTCGCATTGTGGTGGATTATGTTACCGGGAGGAGGAGGGGGCGAAATTTCTTCACCTCGCCCTGAGTGCAATTTAGCCTAGGAACGGCCCTGGATGTATGTAGCATAGACTTCTCATTACACATCAGGGTGCAGCTGTGGGTTCTCAGTACACAATACGGTGAGTCGCAATGACAGCACGGTCTTAGAAATAGCAGTATCAATAGTTGCAGTGTGACAGGTATTGATACTTTCCTTTGTTGAGGTCGGACGGCGGCGGTATACAGTAATACAGGTGTCATCATTAGGCATTGTATAATTAGTGTCATGTATCTTGCAAGTGTACTATTCTCTCCAGCAGTATTAGTGACACTACATCTGACTACAAGTACATAATACGCTTCCACCTCGCCAAAGTGAACTTTCGTGAGATCAAGCCGGGGTCAAACTAGTGAAAGACACCGAATCATATCAGATTTATCCGGCGTGCTTCTAATGTTTCATTGTACAGTTACATGGTTAATCTTGACCTTTCTACGCATCTTTCACGATGGTCTGATATGATGCAGCAGAGGAAATGACTGTATCAAATTAACCCCCTTAATGCCTCAGCGATTGATTGGTCAAGTTTTTTTATTATTATTTCATTTCTTGGGCAGTTTTGCTTTTTAGGGAGTTGACTGTTGAGTATTGAAGGCATCCTATGTGTGTTCTGAAAGCAACACTAATCTCTTAGGGCGACATGTATGATCGGGATTTCTGCCTGTTTTTTGGCGTATACTGCGCCTCCCAGCCCGAATCCCGCTGTCGGACGCGGGGATTCAGTGTTAGGCGCAGTGTTCGCCACTTTCAGCTGCGCCCCGCATGAAGGGGCGGGCAGTGGGCGCGGTGTGGGTGCGGGGTAGGCGTTCCGGGGCGGCGCGCTCGTATACTCCGAGGCATGTACGATGGCGAGTCGGCAAAGCGAGGCGCAGTGCAGCGCTCGGCAGCTCCGACAGGCAGACCTGGTTTTTTTTGGTCTAAATCCTCCGACAGAGGCAAAGTGAAGCAGGATCCGAACATGCGAGGAAGCAGATAGAAGATCGCGACAGAAATCTCGGCGCTCCGCTCCGTGCAGCAGGAGTATGATTCCGAAAAAATCGCCTTTATAAAGGCGGAAAACAGTGTCAGAAAAGAGCTGAACGTAAAAAATAAACATAATTAAAAAAAAAAAAAACACTTTCCAAAACTCTAGAATGGCGCAATATCAAGATTTATGATATTGTAAATTGCCGGGTAATACAGTAATTCAAATTCTGAAACCTATTCTCATTGGTCGGCATAAACCAGCCAATCAGAATAGGAGCGACAGTGAACCATTAAAACCTATGGGGAAGGATTGACCAATCAGAATCCACGGCGGGATAATTCAAAATACAGTAAAAAGACAGAAAAGAGCTGATTGGCTGAGCTAGCGGGTGCTTGGCTATCCCAGCCAATCAGAGCGCGAGCTACTTCTCCCATTTATAGTCTATGGAGAGATGGGCGCACTGAAATCTTGGCACTCAGCGCCGTGCGGCATGAAGTATTAATCAAAAATTTTTTTTTTTTAAATGTAAAACATTATCAGATAAAGAGCAGAACCCTTCTTTACAAATAAAACAGTTAAAAACCGAACAACGCGTTTGTCGCCGAGACCGGCGCTACATAGGGAATTGCAATAGAGAGAATCGCCGGGGAAATACAGTAATTCAAATTGTTTTTAAGCTATTCTCATTGGTCGGCATAAACCAGCCAATCAGAATAGGAGCGACAATGTCCCATTATAACCTATGGAGGAGAATTGACCAATCAGAATAGGAGCGACAATATCCCATTATATTCCTATGGAGAAAAATTGACCAATCAAGATTCAAAGGCGGGACAGTTCAAAATACAGTAAAAATGCAGAAACGAGCTGATTGGTTGAAGCGGCGGGGCTCGTCCAGCTTAGCCAATCAGAGCGCGAGCTACTTTCTCATAGAGTTCTATGGGGAAAGAAATTCTGAGCGCGCTCTGTGATTAGTAAGTTAAAAGAGGCGCCTTTTATTTGGACCAATGGCGAGAGAGAGCGAGCCCTATGGGTTTACTAATGCAATCTGAAATAAACTGTACACGGCCGAAATCAAATGATAAGACTACGAAGTGGTCAGATGTATATTAAAAGGTTTAATAATAATATTGGGGTAACGAAAAAAAATATTAAATCAATAAAATTCATGTTTATTTCTTTATTTTTGTTGCAAACCCCTACTATTGATCTTGGGGTAACGAAAATAAAGAAATAAAACTGATTTTATTGATTTAATATTTTTTTTCGTTACCCCCTTTTTATTATTTATTTTATATACACATCGGGACCCCCTTCTGTAGTTTATAATTTTATTTCGGCCCGGTACAGTTTGATTTCAGATTGCATTAGAAAACCCATAGGGGCGTCGCTTGTTCTCCCATTGGGCCAAATAACGGCGCCTCTTTTAAAATTAGCCAATCACAGAGCGCGCTCAGATTTCTTTTCCCCAATAGATACTTTGAGAAAGTAGCTCGCGCATGATTGGCTAAGCTGGACGAGCCCCCGCCGCTTCAACCAATCGGCTCGTTTCTGCATTTTTTACAGTATTTTGAACTGTCCCGCCTTGGAATATGATTGGTCAATTTTTCTCCATAGGATATAATGGGACATTGTTGCTCCTATTCTGATTGGTCAATTCTTCTCCATAGGATATAATGGGTCTTTGTCGCTCCTATTCTGATTGGCTGGCTTCTGCCGACCAATGAGAATAGCTTAAACAATTTGAATTACTGTATTTCCCGGCAATTCTCTCTATTGCAATTCCCTATGTAGCGCCGGTCTCGGCGACAAACGCGTTGTTCGGGTTTTTAAAGAAGGGTTCGGCTCTTTATCTGTAATGTTTTACACTTAATAAAAATAATTTTTTGATTAATACTTCATGCCGCACGGCGCTGAGCGCCGAGATTTCAGTGCGCCCATCTCTCCATAGACTATAATGGGAGAAGTAGCTCGCGCTCTGATTGGCTGGATAGCCAAGCACCGCTAGCTCAGCCAAAACAGCTCTTTTCTGTCTTTTTACTGTATTTTGAATTATCCCGCCGTGGATTCTGATTTTGGGCAATCCTTCCCCATAGGTTTTAAATTGGTTCACTGTCGCTCCTATTCTGATTGGCCGGTTTATGCCGACCAATGAGAATAGGTTTCAGAATTTGAATTACTGTATTTCCCGGCAATTTACAATATCATAAATTTTGATATTGCGCCGTTCTAGAGTTTTGGAAAGTGTTTTTTTTTTTTAATTATGTTTATTTTTTACGTTCAGCTCTTTTCTGACCATGTTTTCCGCCTTTATAAAGGCGATTTTCGGAATCATACTCCTGCTGCACGGAGCGGAGCGCCGAGATTTCTGTCGCGATCTTCTATCTGCTTCCTCGCATGTTTGGATCCTGCTTCACTTCGCCTCTGTCGGAGGATTTAGACCAAAAAAAACCTGGTCTGCCTGTCGGAGCTGCCGAGCGCTGCACTGCGCCTCGCTTTACCGACTCGCCATCGTACATGCCTCGGAGTATACGTGCGCGCAGCGTCCCGCCCCGGAACGCCTACCCCGCGCCCACACCGCGCCCACTGCCCGCCCCTTCATGCGGGGCGCAGCTGAAAGTGGCGAACACTGCGCCTAACACTGAATCCCGCGTCCGACAGCGGGATTCGGGCTGGGAGGCGCAGTATACGCCAAAAAACAGGTGGAAATCCCGATCATATATGTCGCCCTAAGTAACTACAATGTTTTTTTATATGTTCAGTCTTTTTTATTTTCTTTTATTCCTACTACTTGACTAGACTATCTGAATGCTTAATAACTTTTATATAACATTACTACTATGCCTGTAATAGGCTTCTTTAGATGACAAACCCTTAAAGGGGTTGTCTCGCTACAAAGAATAGCTTTCAAAATGTAGGGAACACTAAATGAAGAAATTTTCTAAATACATTGCTTTGTCGTCTTTTTTTGTTAAGGAGCTACAAATGATTTCATCACCTTCCTGGCTCTATTTGGTTCCCCCAGTGACCGACCTGTTTACTCTTTTCTCCCCTGCTGTTTGTTCTATGTGATAGCAGTAAGTGACATCATCACACAGGTCATGGCAGCCAGAGTGAGAGTGTGTGTGTTATCTGCACTTTCAGACAAAAGCTAGTAATTACTGCTGTTTACTTTAGATAAATCTCCTGCTAGTAGTTTCAGAGCAGCTTCTAAAGCTAATCTAAACTAATTAGCAGACTGAAAACACTGAGTTGAATACACGGAGTGAATGCACGGAGCTTGTATGCTAATTACAGACAGTCTGACCAGGAAGTGACAGAATGCATCTATGAAACTCTGAGGGGAGACAACCCCTTTAAGTAATTATTTGGCTTATGACTGCCATGGCAACCATCCGCACCCTGCTCAGTCATGTTGTGGGAGTGCCTGTGGTTGGCAAAGTTAGCCTCTCCTGGCCATTTAACCTTCTAGATAAATAAGTCAATAGCAAGCATGGCATCTAGTAAGTCTAATCACCAGGACTGGAGCTTATGGTGCAGACACAACTCCTGAGCCATCACCATACGTGCCTAGGACATTTGCCAACTGTTCCGGCAGTCCGGGACTTACGAGTGGTGAGCTAGCTTGGTGGTTATATAAGGCATGTGATAGGCTGTCAGCACACATATCCCTCGTTGCTGTCATGGATAAAAGGAGGGATATACCAGAGTTTTCAAAAGAGATAATTGTTGGCATCCAGGCCAAGGAAAGCAGTATTTTCTGAAACTGCACAGCTTGTGAACTGTTCATATGCTGCTGTGTTGAAAGTGTATCGTGAGTGAACAAATGACGCCATTGTAAATAAATTATGTGGAAACTGCAGAGCAACAGGCGCCTTTGATGTGAAAGGTGAAAGTTGGCTTCAGGTGCACAAGGGTGGACTGACATGCCACAGTGAGGCCAGAATGAACCAGAGGGCCACCAAACATGTGATTAAAATAACAGTTTAATTAACTCTACTGAGTATTGAGTTCTAAAGCAGACAGATGGTCACTGCACTTCTGCTAATGAGTTGAATTAGCAGAAAAGGTTTCACTGTTCACGACAGTATCGGAGATGGACCTCCTCTGACATGTTTAGAGTTGCCTTCTCTAATGAGCTCTGGATTCTGCTTCATCAAACTGCTAAACGTTAGTATGTCAGGTGAGAAACAGCAGAGAACAAACGCCCTGCAACCATTGCTGCAAGAACACAAGCTGGTGGTGTTAGCGTCATTAGGGTCTGGGGAATGTTTTCGTGGAATTCTCTGGGTCACTCATCCATGCATAAAGCACTCTCAAGCCTTGCAGCTCAGGTACACTAATAGATGCTGATGGTCTTTCCTGGGGTGGATTCCAGCAAGACAATGCCACATGTCACACGGTTCAAAATGTCCATAATTGGTTGCAAGAGAATGGTCAAGACTTCAAAGTGCTATATTTCCCCCCTACTTCCATAGACTAGAACCAAATTGAGCATTTGTGGGACCACCTTGATGGTGGTGTTGGCTCTATGGATCCTCCAGCAGTTGGGGGATGCAGTCACCATGGCTTCAGATACCTGTGACAACCAACCAGGACCTTATTGAGTCACTCCCAGCACGTCTGGCTGCTGTCAGTGCTGTACACAGCGGTTACTCTGAATATTAGCTGGTGGTCATAATAATATGAATGTGTAACGTTAGTAGCCAGAAAGTCTAGGATTTCCCTTCATGTTCATTTGATTTTTGACAGCATGAGTATGAAGTTAAGGTGGTCGAGTCCAGTTTTAATGAAAATCTTCTGTTTTGGACTGAACTTCTTGGAATCCCTGCTGCCATGAGCCTGTCTATTCCCAGAGATGGCGATCATGTGAATGTGTCTATCTTACAGCTGGTTCATGGTTGCATTTAATGACTGCTATTTTTACCACGTATGTTTTTACCTGAAGTGTTCAGAATTGCAGTAAGGAATTTTTCATGGCCCCATCATGCCCAATAGCAAAGAGAATAAAAAGTTAACAAACATCCCACTGCATGAATGAAAGATGCTATGGGTCCAAACAGCCTATGTATAATTCATCCCCCCTCTCCTCTGAGCTACTACAGTATCTAGAAAACTTTTTTATGCCTTACCCAGGGTCAGAATACATTCTGTGAATAATGGATCAAAACACTCTAGGAGTCGATAATGAAATAAATCTGCTTCATTTTCCATGAGCTAAAGCAGACAAAAGTCGTGTTAACCTTCCTTCTTAAGCAAATAACAAAAGAACATTTCACTCATTATGGTATAAAGTTAAAACTGTACAAAAGCACATTATTTCCCAAAAGGCTTTGCTGCCTACCGGCATGGCATGGACGTTTGTCTTTTTTTTTTTAATACATTCCTACAACTTGAAAGCCAAATATTTGAGTTTCTTCCACCTTAACCATTCCTTTTAATGTCTTCCATTGCCAGAAATGATTAAAATGTGGATTAGGTGATGGAAATTCTAAGCACAAAGAAAGTAAGTCCCCAATTAAACTTCATTTAGAATGCCTTATGGCAAATTTTTATTTTTATAAATAGCTTTGAAGACCATTGGGGGTTACCCAAGAAGTGAACATTCAGGTGTTAAGTTGGCTGCCCATGGCGCTACCACCCACCTACTCCGCAGAGGACCACTTTCAAAGTGGCTGCTGCACAATTTACGGTGCGACGTGCTGTGAAACATGTTTGTCTATTGGCCGACTTGTGTCCCCGCCACACTGGCCGTTACTTTGTTCATGCCTGATTCATCGTCGGAGTTTGGCGCAAACAAGAAACAAATGCCGTTGAATTAAGTGGATTTAACCCTACGGCCTTAGGTTTATCAGTATTTTACTGGCTTTTTAAGGTTAACGGGGTTTTGCCACAATCTAATGTTGATGTGGGATCCTCCAAAATGGGTATTTAATCACTTTTCTAAATATATGTGATTAAAAAAAAAGCTGCAGCCTGACTTAGATGCCCTTAGTTTCCTGACTGTTTGCATTAGCTATGACCAGGAGCTGATATGGCAAGCTCCTGGCCGCACGTGTGTTGCTTGCACTTTTTATCTGATGGCAGGACACAGGAACGAGCTTTGAAGGGAGGGGGAGAAAAAAGCAGTGTTACTGGGAATCTGCACTAGCTTTGTTTCTGTGTCAGAGCCTGTGTCTGCTGTATAGAGAATCCGCTGGTTGTAATGTAATTATCTGAGTAAACATGCAGATGCTCCCTGCTCAGCCCTCCTCCCTCCCCCCTCTGTCTATAGTCAGTGAATGCTGCCTGCTCGGAGCTTATCTTTACTCCTGAGTGTCACAGATCGCGCCGCGGCCCGTGTCTTGGACCGCGGTCGTGTCCGCGCCCCTGTGTCTGGGTCCGCTGTGGCTCCCTGTGTGGGGCTTACAGCAGCAGTCTCTGTATGCTCTGTATCTTCTCCTGCTGCTCAGCACTACTCACCTGGTCCTGCTTCCACGCATGTCCGTCCTCTGTGGCTTCCCCAGCGTGTGTGCTCACCCCATAGGGCGCGCCAGTCTGCGGACATTTATAGACACAGTGCTCCTACTTCCTGCCCGTGACCTCTGACCCTTTCCTTCATAAGGAACTTCCTCCCTGGACTCAGTGTCAGTTCGTTGTTGTTCATCATTAGAGCTAGACCTCTGCTGCTGAAGCTCCTGCTAGCTTAACCTTCGGGTTTCCAGTGCTCCTGCTGAACCTGTGCTTAACCCTGCGCTGTCCAGTGCACCTGTTCTCCTGCTGCTGATACATTCTGTCACCTGTCTGGGTCTCTGTCATCTGTTTACTACTGCAGCATCCGTTTATCAGCCTCCAGTGTCCAGCCATCCAGCTCTACACTTCGGCTACCCACTGCGTGTACTACCATCTCTGCCCGCGGTGGGCCCTGTGGATCCCCTGTACCAGGACGTTTCTGGCTTTGCGGCCCGAAATCGTTACACTGAGCAGATAAGAGGGAGAAAACAAAACCCGTATAGCTTGTGCACAATACAGTTATCCTCTGTGGTTTAGCCAAACATATTTGCTCAACTAAAGAGATGGAATATCAGCCTCGAGAGCGTGCATGGGAGGTGGAGCGATTACATCACATGTATGAGGAGGTACTTGTTTTTTTAAACACAGAAACACAACGCCCCCTTTTTTCAAGGCTCAAGAAGGGAGTATCAACCTGTTAGGTGAGGAAATCACTTCATGGAAAAACCCCCTTTAATTTATAATGTTTCCAGTCCCTTCTCACTTCTCATGTGGCCTAAGGTCTAGTCCAACATCACCTCCTAACTACAGAAACAGTGTAAAATTCAGTCGAAATCACTATAGTTAGTGACATTTGCTCTTCCTAGAGTGGTGAAGTGATATTGTCCGGATGTAAGGCCAGAACAGGAGCGTCAAGCTAACTTTTGACTGTAAGTTTGTCCACGCTGGCAACAAGAGGGAGCAGAAGCAGTAAGGAATGGTAAGTTATCCTTTAAAAGTCAGTGAAAAACTCTAACCCTAAACCCAAATTTATAAACCTGTGAAATCTCGTGTTTTTGCAAAAAAAATTCAGGTTCAGGACATCTTGAACCCGAACCCTATGCCTAAACCGAAGTTGGGATGAAGGTTATGTTTTTTAAGGTGTAACTTACCTTTCCAATTTGCTGCAGGTCTGGCAGGCTTCCAGCATGGTATTGCTTCCAGTTCAACATGACAAACGGTTATGTTAACTGTATGTGACATCAAACCAAAGTGATGCAGGATCGGAAGACTCACCAGACCTGGAGTGCTGTAGAAAGGTAAATGAAACCCTGAAAACAAATTTTAATCCAAAGCCCTTACTTAGGGTTAAGGACAATCTGAATTTAATCGCCTGATTAGTGTTGTACTTGGGATTCGGGAATCATGGTCATAACTATAGCAATACCAGGCATCACAGCTATATCATGGGACCTAGAGATAAAGGGCCCCACCCAGTGCAAGAACATTGTCCCTTTCTGTAGTGAATAACAACTTGGTGACTTCCTGCTATCTAGCAGTACTATGTGGTTTCTCTAATACATGACGCTATTATGCCTACCTTTAATTGTTTTTACTTCTGCAGTTGTTAAATTTTGCTTTCTTTAGGTCTTAAAGGTCCATTTCATTTTGCTACGGGGTTAGTTATGCCTTTGGCTTCATTATCAGCACAGCCACCCCAAAATGTGCGGTGCTCTGTCTGGAAAGCAAAGAAGAGGCCACAGTGCTTACTGGCGCATTGCGTTGTGATCCCTTTAATCAGCAGATCATGGTGGTTGCTGACAATTTGACCCCCACCAAATTTTGACATTCATGGGCCTATCATAACTAAAGGTCGTCAGTAATTCATTCCTAAAGGGTTTGCCCTATCTGGCTGTTTTCACTCTTCACAGCCTCTTCAGTCTCACATTTCCTGTGCAGACTGTTAGCAGGTCTACAGCGGTGACTGACATTTCAGCTCCGCTACTTCCTATTTCCAGCTGAGCCTCTTAATGAGACATTACTGATGGGGGAGTTGTGCAATACAATGACGCTATCCAAGCAGGATGTCTGGCTATAACTGTCAGCTAGCAGGGCGGTCAGGACAGGAAACTTTGAGAGAGAAAAACTTACAATGCTGCCAAGAAACACTGTATGCTACTGAGTGACAGTATGCTTGATGAAAATACACAGATATGTGCTCTGCAGACCTGACAGGATGACAGAAGACTGTTCCCAGGTCAGTAACTCTAAGGCTATGTTCACACGGCGTAATTGCGGCATGTACCGTATGGCCGCAATTACGCTGGGTGATTTGGGAGTCGCACTGACCAGCGCGTACTCCCACGGCACGGGAATGGGTGAGGCAGCCCGTCGGCCCTATTGACATGCATTACTCGCGGTGCGTATTCACCGCAAGTAACTGACATGTCACTTATCTCCCCGGGCATACAATACAATCGTATTGTACGAGCGGGGAGAGGAGGCGTAATCCATAGTTCTCTGTGAGAACTATAGATTACCGTAATTTCGGCTTGCTCGTATTAGAGCGCAAATACGCCGCAAAATGTGCTCTGAAATTTGCCTTGTGAACATACCCTAAGGTTATGTTCACACAATGTGCTACAGCGCGTACAGTGCGCGCCACAGTACATTGTGTCTATTGGGAACTCACGCTAATAAGCGCGTACTCCCCCATTGTCAGTCATTACTCGCGGCGCGTATCATACGTATCGTATTGTACGAGCGCGGAGAGGAGGCATAATCCATAGTTCTCTGCGAGAGCTATGGATTACCGTAATTTCGGCACGCATCTCGCCTGTATTAGAGCGCAAATCTGCGGTGAAATGCGCGCCGAAATTACATCGTGTGAACATAGCCTTGGTGTCAAAGTTTTTCTCAGTAAAAAGATAAGATTAGAGACGCAGAAGCTACAGTATGTCCTGCTGATTAGAAACAGCAGGAACTAATGTCACCAGCCAAAAGCAGATAAGGAGCTGCTCTAACTCTGAAGTGAAGACAAATCAGAACAGCAATGTATTTGGTAAAAGTCATTATTTACATTTGCCTACATGTCTGAAGCTTTTTATTGAGATGGGAATACTGCTTTAAAGTTCCATGTCTTATTTTAACTGTAATTTATGTCAGAATAAAGAAGAGCCCATATGGCACTTACAACAGCTACCACATATTTGGCTTCATTCAGAAAACTTCTTAACTTTAGCAACCAGAATTAATATATTTGTCATTAGAAGCAACATTTAAATGACTATTACAGCCTTTCTATTCCAACATCCAGGATATCCTCTGGGTATGCAATTTTATGCGGAGTAATTCCTTACACGTACCAGAATCAAATATTTACTGTGTACCATTGTGTGTCTGAGTATGTTGGAGTATAGGCCACAAGCAGAAAACATATGTTCCCATAATTCTTCTCACTGATATGAGGACTCATCTGCCCATGGAAAGCTTTGGTTTTACCATCTGCTGAAAATCAAACTCTTAACAACAAACCCCCGATTACAATGCCAGAGCACAAATAAAATGTAGCAGAGGAGAAAACTAGAAAATCATAGCAGCATCTTGTTAGCTCAAGGAAATAGATGAATTATAATAGGCCGCGCTTGCGCCAGCTAATAGCTTAAAACTGCTTCCTGCAATGGGTTTTGACATATTTTCTCGTTAATCGAGCCACTTTCAACTTTTTTTCATCTTGTGTGAATAGAATTAATTGGCTGCAATAGAGTAATCACAATTTTCTTTTCGTAGAATATATTTTCAATTGAGCTCATACATTTAAAATGCAAAAAATGGTGAATAAAACACCTCTTACTTTCTATCACATGTTTTTCTTATCATGACAGCAACGAGTGGTGGAGCCAAGGAAAGTCGAATGTAACCACCGGGTGATATGCATCAATACACTGGACAAGTGATCAAATAACGTAAATCTTTCCACTGTCTTTCATCATTTCCCACAAGATGGAGCATTTTATTAAATTTGCATAAAAGATTTCTATATCTCATAATCAATACAGACACATGGTAATGTATGTGGAATTGGAGGATAACCTTCTGCCTGTAATTTGCCAGTGTATAAAACATTCAATGACATGACTACTAGGAAAGGAATAGCATTTTTTTCATCTTTTCCATGCACCGTCAGACACTTCAATTTGGATGCCACTGCTCATCCTGATTCTCCTGTTTCATTAACAGAATGCTAGAATAAGAGTTAAATGGGTCTCGCTTTTTATGTTAAAGATCTTGCAAAAACAATTCACTTTGCAATATGTGTCCATTAACAGTGTCCTGCCTATTCCTAGATATCCCCTCTTGTATGGGTTGCATCAGCTCCTCAGGTCGCTATAGCTACAGACCTGTTCAATCTCTCATGATAGGCTGCCAGCATTGGTTACTATAGCTACAGACCTGTTGTATCTCTCCTGATAGGCTTCCAGCACTGGTTACTATAGCTATAGACCTGTACTATCTCCCATGATAGGCTGCAAACACTGGTTGGTATAGCTACAGACCTGTTCAATCTCTCATGATAGGCTGCCAGGGCTGGTCACTATAGCTACAGACCTGTTCAATCTCTCATGATAGGCTGGCAACACTGGTTGCTATAACAACAGAACTGTTCAATCTCTCATGATAGGCTGCCAACACTGGTTGCTATAGCTACAGACCTGTTTGATCTATCCTGATAGGCTGCCAGCACTAGTTGCTATAGCTACAGACCTGGCTTCTACTACAGTCTAGTAGGCCATTAAACACGCCCCTGAATTCAAAAGGAAACCAAGAAAACAGGACTGAGGTGAGATGAATCAATGTAGTGAGACAACCCCTTTAAACTTACACAGGCAGACACATAGAAATGAGATAGATAGATAGATAGATAGATAGATAGATAGATAGATAGATAGATAGATAGATAGATAGATAGATAAATAATGTGTGTATTGGTGGTGCCCATTGTCCAACAACAACAATGAACCAATGAATTTTTGTTGCAAGAGAAATGTTTTTTTAATTTAACAGCATTCCCAAAAAAAGAATATCAAACGGGGTGACGTATATTTATAACGTCTTCAATAATAAACCATAGAGAACGAATGGTTCTCTATGGATTATTGGTTCTCTTTGGATTATTATTGAAGATGTTATAAATATATATGTCGACTGGTTTAATATACACTTTTTGGGAATGCTGTTAAAATAAAGTTTTTTCTCTAGCAACAAATTTTTTTTTATGAGTGCTGTTGTTTTTTGGTACATAGAAATGAGAGGTCAGAGCAAGCTGTATAGCCATGCATATTCATATGCCATTCATGGTCTGTAAATGCTATAAGGGCCAATAGTGATTGCCTTCAAGATTCTGTTAGTTGTGTATGATACATAAAGCTGGCCATACACTTCAGATCTTGGAGCATACCATATGGTACACGCTGCAACCTCATACATTTCCACCATAAACACAACTAAAGTCTTCCTAATGACTGTTAAATTGGTAGTCAGAAACCTAATTAGTGAGTTTATAACTCACATTAAAGGGGTATTCATACCACATTAATATGCTTTAATCATATAGGCAAATCACTGACAGGCTCAGCTAGGAATAGCAGAGCCGATATGCCAATCACTGCTGTACAACTGCCCACAGCCTGAACAGGAAGTGGGAGCCTGAAGCTGTGTGTGAAGAGCAGGCTCTGTGAAACAGCATTGTGACAACACCCTTTTAAACCCTTCAAGCCTATCACTATCTGACTCACTGGCGTGTGTGCATGCAGACGGCCGCACAGTGAGAAGAGGAGCAGGAGATGGGACAGGACGCTGGCGGGGAGCGCAAGAGAGGTGTCGGGGCAGTGGGGCAGGTTCACCGCTGACCAGAGCACAGACCACAGAGTGACCCAATACATGCGACTGCAAGGCATGGGCGCGGCAGACCGGGCCGTGCACCATGGTGTGTCCCATTGTACAGTACAGTCTTATTTTGGTCTCTTTATCAGTAGTTGAAATTATGGGTCTTCTGGGAGAAGAGATTTTTATCTCTGCTTCCTCAATACATTACGTAGCAAAATGTTATCTCACACAGATATCTCTCATACAAAACTTATCAGACATATCCTTACCTATGGTAGGAACAATGTTTTTCTCCATGAAGTCCACAGTCCCTCTGCCAGACAACAGAGCAGTACTGGACTGTCATCCCTGGGGCTGACCAGAGTAGATGATTCTGGGGGCCCATTGGTGGAGTCAATTTTGGGGGCCAATCCTACAGTTACTGTACATATTGCACATGCCTCTCATATTATACCTCTTCTTTTCTGCCCCTCTTTCTCTGTCCTTCCCCGAGGATGCAAATGCAGTTGAAGATCGGCTCTAGGCCGGCCGTGCTCAGGAGCCAACCAGGGGTTTCCTGTGGGCCAGTCCGGAACATGCAACACGGCAAAAAGGAGTGTTGTTCTGGCAATACAAGAGAGGAATCTCTTCTCAAAGGAGGTCTGCAACCTCAACAATTACCAACAGTAAGAGGGCTTTAAAAGCGTTGTCTGCTTTGAATTTGTTTCTTGACAATACACTGGTCACAAAATCTCCTCCTGCTAGGACCCCCAGCAATTATCAGCAATCTGTAGTTAAAACCTAAGGCTATGTTGACACGATGTACTGTGGCGCGTACTGTATGCGCCACAGTACATCGTGTCTTTCGGGAGATCGCACTGATACGCATGTAGCCCGGCGGCGGCGCAGGGGGGGGGGGCGGCCCCATTGTCATTCATTACTCGCGGCACCCGCATGTAATAAACATGTCACTTACCACCCCGCGCGTACAATACGATTGTATTGTACGAGCGGGGAGAGGAGGCGTAATCCATATTTCGCTATGAGAAATATGGATTGCATTACACTGCACCCATTACAATCTATGGCAATCTGTTTAATGTAGAGCAGTATAGGTCCTCCATATCAAGAGATATCATTTGTACACCGTCAAAAAAGATCTGTTCTTTTTCCTTTCGTAAGATTACATTTTTCTACATGAGGACAATATTCATTGTTCTAGTCCTCGGCTGTGCATCACTGAGTCATGCTCGAAGGTGACATCAAGTAAAGCTATCTGTTATTAGCTTTCGGAATTCAACGTGTTATGTAATATCTCTTCCTTCACATTAACAATATTCAAGATTAAAGCACAGATTTTGAAGGTCAACTATAAAAGTTATCTGTGACTCTTTCCCGTGTCACTTGCTGTCATGTTGATATATATCATATTTTGAGAAAATTATTTCATGAGGCATGTACTGTGAGTGGAGAAGATATCAAACATATTCTATCAACATGACAGATACTAAAGAAAAATATCTCGTGGTAAAACTGCGTAAGTATCAAAGAATACCAGTGAATGTATGTCAGCTGTCTTATGTGTCGTCTTCTTTCTATACCTCAGCATCAATCTCTTCAGTTCTTATGTCCTTCTCATCACACCTTCAACCAACATAACCAAATCTCATATTTGTCTATATCAATTTGAAACCCCATATCTATTACTAGACTCTAAGCTTGACGTCTCATGGTCATATCTAACTGGTATGTCCTTCTCGTTCTACGATCAGGCACTTGCTGACTCATGTTTCCTAAGGAGGTAAAGTTTCTCCTTGGGGAAATTATTGTAAAGGTGTATGGAGACTGAATATGCAGTGCTCCATGGAAAACACGCTCTAGAGATCTATGACACCTACCCCGTTTCCCCTGAAAATAAGGCAGCGTCTTAAATAAATTTTTGTTCCTAAAGATGCACTATGTCTTATTTTCAGGGGAGAACTTATTTTTCCACAAATAAATTATAGCATGCTATACTTGTGTGTGTCTGTGTATATATATATATATTATATATATAATATATTATATTAAATATATTAAAGTTTAGAGTCACAAACCATAGGATATATGTATGTAAAGGACATTTTATGGCAGCTGCAGTGACTTATCTCAAAGGATGGCAGATGTGACATGATGGGACTTGTAGAACTAGAAGTCCCAGCATGCCATCAGCCATCCTGTGAGATGTGTGTGTGTCAGTGTCATTGCTCTGTTCTCCCCCTCTTCCCTCTATTACTTACATGTACTTTCTGTCTCCTGTCCTAGGATGTTCGGGACCTGTGGTGACATCACAGTCACATGACCTCCCTGCACAGGTCCTTCAACACTCTGCTACTCTGCTATAACAAAATGTCCCAGGGCCGTTTCTTGGCGTAAGCGGGGTTTGGGAACACCTGCCCTCCCTCCCCCCTACCTTTCTCTCTGCCCACCCTTAGGGACGGCCCTATGTATGGAGAGCTGCAGCAATGATTTCCGCTATGTCTTATTTTCGGGGGGTGCTTTATATTAGGGAATTCAACAAAATCTCTGCTATGTCTTACTTTTGGGGGTGTCTTATTTTCGGGGAAACACGGTACTATTGAAAGTGGCATCCCTAAGTCATATCCAGCATATGAAAGAGCCTTAAAACATTACTGGGGATTTTAAGCCAAGCTGGTAGCCTCTCTATAAGCAGGCAGCTGGTTTGGAATATTTCCCCATTTTTAGTGCAGAGCAGGGTTCTAGCTCTCTGGGTCAGAGGCCTTTGGTAAAGCTCAAGGGGGGTAAGGCACCATAAAGGTTTATGACTTATAGGCCTCTATATTCAAATAATGGCTAGGGAAAAGAGTAAGAATTTTTAGCACCATCCACTGGAAGTGGCAGCAGTTACATCCACCTTGAGACAACTACCAAAAATGTAATTATAAAATGGTCTCTTAGAGGGTTGGCCCACTCAATGAAGATGGCTGCTCTGCAAAGTATATGATGAAGCTAAAAATCTGCCACCGAAAATCCAGCCTGGATGAAGGAGTGGTCTTTTGGAAAGGTTTCACTGTATATCAGGTATATTACATCTTCCTATGGACACAATTTCAACATTAACTTATGTCCCCATCATTTATGTCATTGAGTACTCAATCACCCTCCTTACCCTGAATATAGATTAGCATCAAGGTAACATCAATCAGATTAATCACCGAGTCTAAGAGTGCTTTCACACAGTGCCTATTTGGTGCATTTTTGATGTGTTTCTCAGATGCTTTTTTTTGTGCAGAGAGGCACAGCAATTAATGCTGTACATTTCTGCACAAAAACCCGCACCAAAAAATGCACTGCGTGTAAGCACCCTAAAGAGCCCATATACATCAATATCTGTCAGCTGAACACTCATTTAGCTGACAGCTTTTAATTAACGCTCAACTAAGCATGCATGTGTAAGGGCAGAAAGGGCACGGTTAAGGGCAGAAAGGGCAAAAGGGCATGTGTAAGGGCAGAAGAAAGGGCAGTAAACCACTACTGGACTGCTCTGGTGGCAGCTTGTCGCTAGGGTAAGCAAAAGCATCAGACAGAGAAATTCAATGTGCCCAATCCTTATTTCCCTGGACATTATCTGTGAGAAGAGAGATGTGAGGCATCCATACATATTAGATAGTTTGCAGGTCCCCTCAGTTATTGACTTTTATCTAATGTGTAGAAGGGCCTTTATTTAAAGCTCTCACTCTTATCCAAAGTTGTCTCCAGCATTATAAATTCTTTTATCTCTCCTCTTATCCACAGTGTTTATCAGAAAATATGTGCTCTTCAATGACCACAAATATATTAACCAGCTATCACAAAGCGTCTATATTAGACTTAGTATCCTGAACGGGATGTCCAACCCGCAATGCATCAGTATCAGGAAAGATCAGGATAGAAACAAATATTTAATATTGCAAAGAATTTTTACTGTGTCGAATCCTCATACGTTATATTCCAAACATTAGCTAGATACACACATCATCAACATTGTTGCAAGGGCTATTGATACAAAATAGAGCGCAATACCATGTGAGAGAGTCTGTTGCCTACCCTATCACACGCCCTTTGGCGAACAACATCTAGTCTCGTACGGACGGGTAATATGGCTAGACTCTCGGTGTGCTGTTCAGTATGGAAAATGCTTTCAGCAGAGCTGCTTGTCCTCCTTATGGATCGCTCGATCTCTTCAGGGGATACACTCGTACTCTCAGCAACCAGGAATGATAGGCTCTGCGCCTGCGCTACGTTTCGGGGACCACCCCCTTTGTCAAGCTCGCCTGCAATAGGTAGGGGCAGGGCTAAATACCTGTCGTATCGTTCTTATTAACACTTGAATGTCTGGCTGCTATTAACATTGCTTCTGCCTACCTTTTCAACTAAGTGTTGCAAACTAAACAAGCCGTAGCTTATACTCTATGTGCCCTATTACAACTAATCCTGCAGAAAGGTATGACTAAGTACATCACCATTTTATAAAAAAGCGCTCCATTTACATTCTTCATTTAATCCTATTGGACTGAGCGCATCAAGCCTACTGATCCAATATACCTCTCTCTGAAGTAGACGTCTTTTAATGTTAGTATGGTCATTTGAATCGATATGTTCAATCACCTGCCATCTAAGGTCGCTTACATTATGTCCAGAATCAAAAAAGTGTTTGGCGATGGTTGTTTCGCCAGATTGTGTTTGTGGTGGTTGTGTCCTCTTGTGTGCCGTGTGCCATTTTTGTTTGATACAGAAGAATTTGTGACTTATGTTCGTTTACTCTTATCCGTACTTGTCTTGAGGTTTGCCCAACATAGATTTTACCACACAGGCACTTTAATAAATAAATAACATTAGTTGTATTGCAGGTATAGGAGCCTATATTGCGTATGGGATATCTCTGAGTTGGATGATATATTGTATCACCTCTTATAATGGCAGAGCAGGTCTGGCAGTTGAGGCATGGAAACGTGTCTTTCTTTTTAGTCGATAACACTCCCTGCCGTGTTTTGGTAACTCTAAGATCAGAATGTACTACCATGTTTTTAATCGTCTGGCCTTTGCGGTATGTGAATTGAGGTTTATCTTTGAAGCATCTCCCATATATGGGATCACTTTGTAGGATATTCCAAGCTTTGTTAATGGTGTTTTTAATTAGTTTGGCATGGTCGTCATAGACTGATAGAAACATTATTCTATTAGTATTTGTTTTTTGTAATTTACTCGTCATAGCTTCATCTCTGGTTTTCTTGGAGACTTCGTTTGCTGTTTTTATTAACTCCTTCCTTGAATAACCTCTGTCAGCAAAGTTGTTTATCATTTGTTGTTTATTTTTATGATACTCGCTATCAGTGCTACAGATGCGCCTTAGCCTCGTAAATTGTCCTTTTGGGATTGCATTCGTTACACTAGGAGCATGGAAGCTGTCATGGTGTAGCATATTGTTTCTATCCATTTCCTTTTTATATAAAGTTTTTCTAATTTTCCATTTTTTTGTAGACTGTTCATCTAGAAAATTTATTTTTAATTACTGCTATTAGAGAAAATTTTCAATAAGGATGAATCTTTTAATGTAAGAAACAAAGTTTTTAAATTTGTTCCATCCCGCCCACCCAAAAACAAAAAAAATATCACCCCGATCTTGCCAGTGTCCAATATAGGGGAAAAGGCCCCGGGGATGTATGCTGACTTTCTACATGTTGACTACATATTACAAAGACGGGGCAATCGGAGCCCATCGATTGCCTTTTTCCATATAAACTCCGCCCAAAGCGGAAGTAGTTTGTACTAAATAATTTCAAACAAATTCCATCAATAGTTTGATTTTTCTTTGGTAAAGGTTTTGTCATTTTTTCAAATGTTCTCTGACAACTCTATACCTTTGTTGGGGATATTGGGATATAAAATTTTGATATCCAGGGGCACATATGGGCATCGGTCACCTCAATTTGTTTACGCTAAGGAATTCTTTGGATCCCTTTAAAGGCATCTAATAGGTTTTTTTACTATGGCTGAAAAAACTCGTCAAAAGTATGTGGCAAATGGCTGGAAAAATGACCCCATTCGGAAAAAAAATCGGTCGTCCCGGGGGGGCTTTAAGGTTTTGAATTTTGGGCACTAGGTACATATGGGGGCAAGAGGATGATCCACTGTTAATAGTTTATTTGTGGCATTATCTATCACCCCTAGTTCTTCTGCCTCCTTCAACACCTGGTCAATCATAATTTTGATTTTCAAAGTAGGGTCTGTTTGAGTCAGTTGGTATACGGCCTGATGTACTTAGTCATACCTTTCTGCAGGATTAGTTGTAATAGGGCACATAGAGTATAAGCTATGGCTTGTTTAGTTTGCAACACTTAGTTGAAAGGTAGGCAAAAGGGCAATGTTAATAGAGCCGGGACATTCAAGTGTTAATAAGAACGATACGACAGGTATTTAGCCCTGCCCCTACCTATTGCAGGCGAGCTTGACAAAGGGGGTGGTCCCCGAAACGTCGCGCAGGCGCAGAGCCTATCATTCCTGTTTGCTGAGAGTACGAGTGTGGCCCCTGAAGAGATCGAGTGATCCACAAGGAGGACAAGCGGCTCTGCTGAAAGCATTTTCCATACTGAGCAGCACACCGTGAGTCTAGCCATATTACCCGCCCGTACGAGACTAGATGTTGTTCGCTCTAAGGGAGTGTGATAGGGTAGGCAACAGACTCTCTCACATGGTATTGCGCTCTATGTTGTATCAATAGCCCTTGCAACAATGTTGATGATGCGTGTATCTCGCTAATGATTAAAATATAACGTATGAGGATTCGACACAGTAAAAATTATTTGCAATATTAAATACTGGTCTCTTCAATGACCTACCATTCTTATCATCTTTTACTTGCGCCTCCAATTTCTTTCTTGAAGACTTCTCCAATAGTGCACATACAGTACTGTATCTTCTTAACATGTGAATTATTTTGAGTTCATACTTTATCATTGAAATTTAAGTGTTTGTACTAACAAATACATGTTTGGCTGGATTGTAAAACAGATTAAAAAAAGTCCTCAACCCTTGTGCCTCCATCATCCAATTCCTTCCAGCCCTTTTAAGAAATTACCAACAGCATGACATACCACAACACCAATGGAAACTCCAAACACTTAAAAATTATAAACTTTATTAGTTATAAAATAAATATACATATAAAACATCCATGTACACCCAATAGTAACCTAATAGTGACCTATGACAACCTAGCCCAGAAGAAACTAAATGGCAATATGTTATATAATAAATAATACATAAATATATGGATATGGATTTTCCCTTGACAAAGCGCAGAGCGAAACGTGCGTTGGGTTGCACACCTCCTCGTCCAGGTGACACCATTTTATAGGATTAAGTATTTATTATTATTCTATTATTGTATGCATATCCCTAGTTACCATTTTCTTGTCTAGTTCCATTTGGCATTTATCCATATATTTATGTATTATTTATTATATAACATATTGCCATTTAGTTTCTTCTGGGCTAGGTTGTCATAGGTTACTATCAGGTTACTATTGGGTGTTCATTGATTTTTTTATATGTATTTTTATAACTAATAAACTTTATAATTTTTAAGTGTTTGGAGTTTCCATTGGTGTTGTAATGTTCAGTATTTAGGCTCCACACATTGTTTTTCTACATTTATTGACCCAATTTTTTGATAGGGGTGTAGCAACAGCAAGACATAGAAGTTTACTAACAGTGTCGGACTGGAGTCCTTAGGGCCCAGAGGTGGAGTTGATTCTGGGGCCTTCCCCTGCAGATAGTGTACATAGCTGTGTATGTCCCTTACAATGGTGGCCAAAAGTAAGGACACCCCTGCAATTCTGTCATATAATACTCAGTTTCTTCCTGAAAATGATTGCAATCACAAATTATTTGGTATTATCTTCATTTAATTTGTCTTGAATGGAAAACCACAAAAAGAATTGTCATAAAGCCAAATTGGATATAATTCCACACCAAACATAAAAAAGGGGGTGGACAAAAGTATTGGTACTGTTTGAAAAATCATGTGATGCTTTTATAATTAACAGCACCTGTAACTTACCTGTGGCACATAACAGGTGTTGGCAATAACTAAATCACACTTGCAGCCAGTTGACATGGATTAAAGTTGACTCAACCTCTGTCCTGTGTCATTGTGTGGACCACATTGAGCATGGAGAAAAGAAGAAGACCAAAGAACTGTCTGAGGACTGAGAATCCAAATTGTGCGGAAGCATGAGCAATCTCAAGGCTACAAGTCCATCTCCAAAGACCTGAATGTTCCTGTGTCTACCGTGCACAGTGACATCAAGAAGTGTAAAGCCCATGGCACTGTGGCTAACCTCCCTAGATGTGGACGGAAAAGGAAAATTGACGAGAGATTTCACCGCAAGATTGTGCGGATGGTGGATAAAGAACCTCGACTAACATCCAAACAAGTTCAAGCTGCCCTGCAGTCCTAAGGGAACAACAGTGTCAACCCGTACTATCCGTCGGCGACTGAATAAAAAGGGACTGTATGGTAGGATACCCAGGAAGACCCCACTTCTTACCCGAGACATAAAAAAGCCAGGCTGGAGTTTGCCCAAACTTACCTGAGAAAGCCTAAAACATTTTGGAAGAATGTTCTCTGGTCAGATGAGAAAAAAGTAGAGCTTTTTGAGAAAAGGAATCAACATAGAGTTTACAGGAAAAATAAAAGAGGCATTCAAAGAAAAGAACACGGTCCCTACAGTCAAACATGGCAGAGGTTCCCTGATGTTTTGGGGTTGCTTTGCTGCCTCTGGCACTGGACTGCTTGACCATGTGCATGGCATTATGAAGTCTGAAGACTACCCAACAATTTTGCAGCATAATGTAGGGCCCAGTGTGAGAAAGCTGGGTCTCCCTCAGAGGTCATGGGTCTTCCAACAGGACAATGACCGAAAACACACTTCAAAAGCACTATAAAATGGTTTGATTAGAAAGTACCAGAGACTTCTAAGTGGCCAGCAATGAGTCCAGACCTGCAGCCCATAGAACACCTGTGGAGAGATCTCAAAATGGCAGTTTGGAGAAGGCACCCTTTAACCCCTTAACGACCGCACACCGTCTTTTGACGGCGGCCGGTGCGGGTCGTTCATCTGCAGCGACGTCTTTTGACGTCGCTGCAGACATCGGGGTTTGCGGCGGCCGGCGCCGCAACTGCGCTGGGATCGGGGCTGTACTACACAGCCCCGATCCCAGAGCATGTCCTGCAGGCATCGGGGAGCAGAGGAAACCTGCGCAACCCGGTGCTTTAACCCTTTGATTGCGGCGGTGCGTTACCGCAGCTCAATCAAAGGGATCCCCTGCTCTGTCGGGTGATCGGAACGCCTGGTGACCCGACAGAGCTCAGGGACCGGCTGCACAGTCAGCTCTGGGGACCTAGCGTGGCCCCAGAGTTATCTGTGAAAGAAGCCAGTGATTAGGACGCACTGTGTGCTGTCCTAATCAATGCTGTGTCAGACTGACACAGTTAGCTGTATTAGCATATATGAATATGCTATACATTACAAGTAAAAAAAAAAAAAAAAATTTAAACAGTTCTCCTTCATGGGAGAAAAAAAGTACAAAAAAACAAAAATTAAAAAAAGAAAAAAATAAAAAAAAAAAA